>BJCM01210208.1:0-16014 GCA_018326385.1 Flaveria bidentis | reverse complement strand
AGCTCACAAGACTCGATATTCCATTCATCCAGGTGCCACGAAAATGTACCAAGATATGAAGAAAGATTATTGGTGGCCGGGTATGAAGCGCGATGCGGTTGAATATGTGAGTAAGTGCCTTACTTGCTTACAAGTGAAGGCCGAGCATCAAAAGCCGTATGGAAAGATCCAACCTTTGGATATACCGAAATGGAAGTGGGAGCACATCACCATGGATTTCATTACGAAGCTGCCGCGTACCCCGAAAGGGTACGATGCCATATGGGTGATAGTTAACCGTTTGACGAAGAGTTCTCACTTCCTACCGATCCGCGAGACATATTCATCTGAGAAGTTGGCTGATCTGTTAATCCGGGAAATTGTAACTCGTCATGGTGTGCCAGTGTCTATTGTGTCTGATCGTGTCACCCGGTTTAATCTAAATTTTGGAAGAAATTCCACGACGCTATAGGGACGAGGTTACATATTAGCACGACTTATCATCCACAAACTAATGGTCAGTCAGAAAGGATCATTCAGACACTAGAAGACATGCTTCGGGCATGTGTGATTGATTTTGGGGGAAGTTGGGATGACCACTTACCGTTAGCCGAATTCTCATACAACAACAACTATCATGTCAGCATTGGTATGCCACCATATGAGATGCTATACAGTAAGAGATGCAGAACACCCATTTTTTGGGGTGATATTAGTCAGAAGGAGTTGGGAAGCGTCAAGGTAATCGAGGCTACGACTGAGAAGCTCGAAAAGATCAAAGCCTTCATGAAGGCAACCAAAGATAGACATAAGTCGTATGCTGACAAACGACGCAGGCCAATTGAGTTCCAGGTGGGCGACCGGGTTATGTTGAAGGTCTCACCTTGGAAAGGTATTATCCGATTCAGAAAGCGGGGCAAGTTGAGCCCAAGGTATATAGGCCCAATCTGAATCATCGCTCGAGTAGGAGAGGTTCCCTATAGACTGGAGCTACCAGAAGAGTTAAGTGGAATTCACCCGACATTTCATGTATCACATCTGAGAAAGTGCTTAGCTGATGAAGACATGATTGTTCCATTGGAGGATATCGAAGTAGACGAAAGGCTCAGTTACGAAAGGCTATCGAAAAGAGAAAAGACTGAGAAATAAAGTGGTTCCTCTTGTGTGTGTATAGTGGAAGCACAGTAAGGGATCCGAGTCAACGTGGGAGACTGAGGAAGAAATGAAAAAGCATTACCCACGTTTGTTCGAAGAATAACAGGTTTCGGGGACGAAACCTATTTAAGGGGGGTGGACTTGTAACACCCGGTTATTTATTTATTTTGAAGTCGACGAAGAAAGAAAAGAAATAAAGTTCTAAATCGAGGGACCAAACTCGCCAACGAGGGAAAGTGGAAATGTGGTGATATGTGTAGGGAGAGGGCATCCATACTCTCCCCACACACTCACATTTTAGCCAATAAAAGAAAGGGGAAGAGAAAAAAAGGAGAAAAAGGAAGAAAAGTTGGTTCGGGTTGATTCGAGTGGCCAAAATCGTTGAGAAGCGAGTCAAATCGAAGCTCTACTCGTTGTGGTCACTTGTATGAGTTCTAGGACCCCTCCTTTAAATGTTTTTGAATGATTTGGGGCAGGAAAACATCTGAAAATCGGGTTTTTGAGTGTGTGCATGTTTGACCCGTTTGTGTATGTGTGTGTGTATGATCCGTTTGAGCCTTGTTTGTGGGCTTGTGTGTGTGTGAATAGTGGTGTGGTATGCATCCCTAAGGTTTAGGATGGTCTATTTGGGCTTAGAATGGGTTTAGATGAGTTTGGAAGTCGAAAGGGGCAGTTTGTGTTTGGCTAGAACTGCATTCTGCATCAGCTAGGGCTAGGCGACCGACCGGAGACCGAATGGAGGCCATACGGCCGAATAGGGTGCGCTTGGGGTCCATTCGCACGATTGGGGTCCATTCGTATGATTGAGGGTCCATTCGCGCGATTAAAAGGCCAGTCGCATGGAGGTCATGCGATTGAAGGTCCAGTCGCATAAGTGCTCATCCGCATTAGTCCATTCGCACGATTGGGTGTTCATTCGCATGAGTGTTCATCCGTATTGGTTCATTTGCATGATGTTCAGTCACATGGAGGCCATGCGACTGAAGGGTGTCCATACGCCTGAATAGGGCTGTTGTACCCGAGGAAAGTGTAGTTTGACTTCTGACTTTCGGGGGAAAGTGCAGATGTAAGTTTTGACTTAAAGGTTCCCGTAAGAGCATGTAAGATGATTGTTGAGACCTTAGAGAGCATGATGGGCATGATGATGATGATGTTGCATGTTTATGCATAATATGTATGTATGATGTTGCCCTGTATGATGATGATGACTGTGTATGATATGTTCCTGACTATGATGTATGTTTATCTTTCTTGTGGCTTTACGTGTCATGTTAATGAATGAACCGAAAGAATTATGTAACGTAAAGCGAAAGATAATGAAAGAGGAACATGATAAATGAATGCATGCATTAATGAACAAATGAATGTAAGAAGGCTTGCAAGAAAATGTATGGAGGTGCACACCCGATGAAGGTGTTAGCTCAACGGTGTGCGGGTTAGCTACCCCGAATGAGATCCTTACCGCTTACCCTAGGTGCTAGAGTCAGCTTCGTGCACAATGTTCGAGGTCTATGAAAGACCTCAGGCCCAGTTACCCGCTTCGTGCACAATGTTCGGGGTAATGTACATGTCACTGGAAGTAATGAATGAACGAATGAATGTAAGAATGTATGAAAGAATGAAAGTTAACATATAGATGATGAAGATAATAATGATATTATCTATGTGTACGTATGATATATGATCGCATGAAAGTAAAGAATGGTTTCAAATGAAAAATAAAATATGTTTTAATATAAAACTAGAACTCACTCAACAACGCTGACTTTTATGTGTTTCCAGTTGGCAGGTAATGATTGCTTAGGATGGCACGGGCAGCTACTCGGCTCTTTTAAGATGGCCTTCTTTTGATTAATGTTTTTGCATTGTAATGCGAACAAACTGTTTTGTAATGAATGTTGTATTAACTTGCAAAAGCATTTATATGGAAACGAAAGATTATTTTAGTGTTCCGCTACGATGTTTATGAAATACGAATGTAAATATATGTTTTATGCGCGATGAGAATCCAACTGTAAGCGTCCCAGGAACGGGGCCTTACAAATTTTGAGCAGACGACTAAGTATAGGGCCATGCGCCCCAATAGTGTCCATGCGCGTGAGTATTCATGCGCCCCAATAGTGTCCATGCGCCTGAGTGTTCATGCGCCTAAGTGTCCATGCGTCCGAATGGACCATACGCCTCAATAGTAACCAAACGTCTGAATAGTTCATTCGCCTAAGTGTTAAAAACGGTTAAGTGTTGGCTGCTGCGCCTGCATAGTGATAAAGTGCCCAAACAGGGCTCATGCGCCCAAATAGTGTCCATGCGCCTAAACCCTTAGAATTTATTACGGAATTTTTGGGAGTTTGTGCTATTAGGGTTTTGAGCAAGGTTTTACTAGGGCTTGTTAATGATTAGTTTCATGCATGATTATGATTGTTTTATGGTTGTTCCATATCATTACTATTATTACTATTATTACTAATAGTGTATGACTTTACATGATGTGTTTATTATCGTATCGTAAAGTATTTCTAATAATAATAAAGCGAAAGAGCAATAAAGAAGAGAAGAGGAACTTAATTAAAATGTTAACAAGTCTTGCAAGCTTATAGGAGGGACACGACCATGTTGTCGTTAGCTCAACTGTGATATGGGTTAGCTACCCTATGATGCACACGGGGCCAGTCAATTGAGATTGGCGGACCTTTGCAGCGTACCCTTGGTGATTGGGCCGGCCTTGTATACAGTAATCAGAGCCCTTTGAGGGAACCAGAGGGCCCATCACCATTTTCCCCCTCGCACATAGTTTATGGTATCGCTCATCAGTCCACATAGACAGTGAAAGATAAAAATAAAAGAGTACAGAATAAACAAGGCATATAGTAAAGAGAAGAGCATTACCTGATTGTATAGTTAATGCGTGCTCACGTATAAAGAGATGAATTTTCATAGAAAGAGTATTTTCATATGTATACCTTACAAAAAGTATTTTATTACTTTTAAAACTAGAGTTCACTCAGCAACGCTGACTTTTATACATTTTCAGTTGGCAGGTAATCGTTGTTGAGGATGGAACGAGGGTGAAGCTACTCGGCAGGGAAAGACTGACATCCATTCATAATTGTTATTGCTGTTGTTTTGTAATGCAATTAAATAAATCTTTTGTAATCGGTTAGACAATAGTGTATTGCTTAACAACAGTGTTTTAATGAAATGAATGGCTTTTGTTAAAATAATTCCGCTGCTTAAGCTTGTAAATTTATAATGTTTAATGTATTTAATGTTGTGAATGACCAACTGTGAGGTCTCCGGGAACGGGGCCTTACAGCTAATGTCGACGGCATATACCAAAATTAATTGTAATTGTGTTTAATATTATTTTTTATTGTGTACGTATACCGAATATAAATTAAAAAAGGAACTCTTGAGCTAAGAAACACATTTTTAAGGATATTATCACATCATATGACAATTTATTCGGTTTATTCAGAGTTTTCGTATTTAAGAAATTTATGAATCTATCTGATTAGACCTGAGTTGGGGTGTTTCTTTCCGTTCTGAATCTATCTAGAATCATATTAGATCGATTATAATAAACTCAAATTAAACTGAATATTCAGATAAAAAATCCAATAACAATTTTTCTTAATTTTTGGTTCCTAACATTTTGCTTGAATAGAAGGCCGACTGAATATAAGGTTGTTTTAGCTCTTTTTAATAATTCATTTATTAGGCCATTTGGTTGGAAGGAATGTAATGAAATGAAATTGAATCAAAAAACTAGTATAATTTTCAAGTAAAATTAAGTTGAGTGGGTAATGAAATATAAAACCAAATAAATGTTTCACCTCAAATCTCTTGGTTGTACGATTTCAAAGTCCTTCCACCTAAAGAGGAAATTTGAAATCCGACAACCAAGGGAATTTGAAGTAAAACATTTGCTTGGTTTTATATTTCATTACCTACTCAAACATAAATTTATTTGAAAATTATACTATTTTTTCAATTTCATTTCATCCATTCCAAACAAACGCACTCTAGGTTAATGCATGGGAGATGACTAGGAATCTTTCAGAAAGATCAGAATTTAAAACCAAACTCGAATTATTCAATCGAACTAGAAATATTCAAGTTTTATATACAAATATTTTAGACTCAGATTTAGCTTGTGTTTTGCAAAAAAATTTCGATGTTCTGGATATCCAAATCATTCAAATTTTTTTCTAAAAAATATTTATTATAATTTTAGGATTTTCATGGAAATTTTGGATATTCTTAAATAAGTTTTGATATTCAAAACTTTTTTGAAGATTATTATTTTTTATAAAATTTAAAGTATTAAAAATAATTTAAGAATATCCATTGAATATCCTAATAAGAAATTCCGGATATCGAAAATTTTGAATTTAAAATTTAAATTGAAATTCACTATCCGGAATATTGACATACCCCATTTCCGAATATCCGAATCACCTCTAAAAATGACCGAATGAAAGAATGTATTATAGGTTAAGTTTAGTGGACCATTGGATCAAGTGATCAACTAGGCAAAAAAAAGCATTTAAGGTTGGGTTCGATAGAAGTGAGTACACAAAATATACTCGTTAAAAAACATTAGTTACATATTATTAGGTAAATTTGTTTTTTGATAAACAGGTATCCAAATAAACCGAATAAAAAACAAAACAAACTAAAATAAAATTTAATAAAATAAAATAGATTCAAAATCGCATAAGGAATTTGAATTTCAGATATGATCCAATCTAAATACCCAAATACGGAATCAAGTTTTTTTTTTTTGTATTTTTAACACCCTTACTCATATTTAGCTATTAAAAAATAACATATTACGAAGTTTATACACTTGCCAACACACTATTGAAGCCATTAAGGAGCATACAATAAAATTGTATGAATATGAGGCTACACACATAAGTAGACTATATTAAGGCACATTCGAGGAAAAAATAAAACATATTTCATAAAAGATTCTCGATATGTGATCTGAAAAGGATTGTGTAATTAACGCTTGTAAAATCATATTGATCGAACACTTTTGGTGAATATATTCATAAAATCATTGACGAGCAAATTGTGTCTAAATTAACTTGACATTAGATTATTTGAAGAATATACGTTAAATTGAAAGTGGGATGTATTAAGATTTTTAGTCATGAGATGGGTTTGTATACTATACAACTCATGAAACACTAAATTAATATAGTATATAATAAGTGACGAGTATCTGGGTCAAAGTTTTATAATTCTAAATATTATTCATTGTTAGTGTCTTACTTATATACAAATTATTCATTCTATAAGTCGATAAATAATATTTATTTTAAGTGATACCATAATTAAAATTCCACAATTTTTTTTATTCTCAAAACTTCACTTTTGATCGATTAATTTTCATATTGCTCTTATGCTACAGGCCAATTATATTGTGGTTCATACTTGCAATTTACAGAGAAATCATGGGCTCTTCACGAATGGGCCTTGGTCTTAAAGTTGTATTCGGTTTACAGTTTCCTTAAAAGTTGAAACCAAATTTTAATTTGCTTGCTTTCGTGTGTTTTCTTTTTCACAATTTTAGAGAAATTAGTTTTCTTGCAATCTCGAAGTTCTATAGACCAAGAACCTAAAATACCAAATATTATCTACATACACTGTACCGGGTACTATGGTGAAACTCGAGTACTCCCTTATAATTTAAGTGTTATTATACAGGCCAAGTACTATTGTTGGCCAAGTACTATCAGACAAAGAAGTCTATGGGAACCTAGAATTTTCCTGACCAGTTACTAAGGTGAAATACTATTGTTAGGAACAATGTCAAGTATTCTACTGTAAGGTGGAATACTAGAGTTAGGTATTCTATTATATTGACTAATACTATCATGTCGTGTACTATTATCTTATGGAGTACTACTATATTCCAACTGTTCCCTATAGGTCGAATACTTTCTATTTAGTTTTAGGGTTTTAGGCATAAAGTTACTATGTTATAGAAAATCTCCATGAATGTGTTTTCTTTACTACTCTTCAAAACATTACTATTAGAGATTTTCATCGTATGCATATCATCTCTAAAACATATAAATGCATAAAAGTGAAGATCAAGAACTCAACTTTTGATGGTCCTTGCTAAAAACCCTAGAATTGAGAATGTAATCACCTAAGATCTACATATAAACTCACAAAGGTGTCAATTTTATTATCCCAGTGTGTGTATAAACATAATTTATACATAAATCTACTTTAGATCTAAAGATGTATGAGATTCATACCTTTTTGTTTTCTTTGACCTTGGGAAGCTCTATCTCTTTCTCGAGAATGCTCTCTCTGCCAAAATAGAAGATTTTGTTTGCAACAAAGGGCCAAGAGGGCGCCCTTTTTCTTGTCATAGTAGCTTCCTTGATTTCATCTTTTTTCATTTTACTGACTTTGGCCCTTTAATTTTATCAAATCCACACCCTTTGACACTTTGCTTTTATCATATTATAAATTTCGGGGTGTTACAAAGTCATTTTTCTTCTTTTTCAAATCCATGATTTCATTTCCAATCAAGGGACAACCACAGAATCAAGCAACCCTTCACAAAAGCGTACTGTTCTAGTCTAGCAAAATAATCAATAACATTAGACAGTTTATTAGCTAAGACTTTAGTTATAATATATTATTAGAGATTAGAATAGGGATTTTTACCTTGGGAATAAAAATGATGAAATATGAGTGAAATTACCCGCTAACAAAACTACATATATCCTCCTTGAGAAATTCAAAGAAATTATTGTTTATAGCATTCATTATTTATTCATTTGTAATCATTAATCAGTTTTAATGAAATACTTTTGAATCAAATCTTGTTTATTTATTTATTGTGCTCGTAGCATTGTGTTTGTCATAATCAACATTTATTCTATTTGATATTTATTTATAAAACAATTAAACAAGGTTAATTTTATTCTACAATTATTAACTTGATTCTATTCTAATACTAATAATTCTTTCTTGCGATCCTTGGATTCACAAGTGGTATTAGAGCCAAGTGCTCATTGATTTAAATCGATTGATCTATTGGTGTTAGAATTGTTTAGTTGTTTGCTTGCTTCATTAGATCTATCAGTTTTGCTGATTAGATCTATTATTTTTTTTATCAAATTGTTTTGTTGTGAATAGATTTTTGTTTAAAACAATAAAAACAGGTGAGTTGTCTTTTAGAGAGTACCGTTTCATTACTCATTTAAACTTAGATCAATATTCATATTAATTGAATAGTGGATCTGAGTTATTGATTGATATTCATAAATTGTTCAAATTAATTGAACAAATACATTAACAAAATCCTTGAATTTGATAATTAATTAATCATTAAAGGGATTGACTAATTTGTAACCACAATCATTTAATTATTATTAATCAAGTTTTGTCACTAGTTAGTTCATTACTCAAAAGAAACTTTGTAATAGTTAAATTCT
This sequence comes from Flaveria bidentis, assembly GCA_018326385.1. Classification (NCBI taxonomy): domain Eukaryota; kingdom Viridiplantae; phylum Streptophyta; class Magnoliopsida; order Asterales; family Asteraceae; genus Flaveria; species Flaveria bidentis. The sequence goes on along the minus strand of BJCM01210208.1, from coordinate 7,414 downwards.
TAGACTTTAACTAAACATGAGTAATTTTGGTGTGTCATCATACCAACCTCCAAAGTTAGAAACAAAAGCGGATTTTAAATTCTGAAAAATCAAGTTCAGGAATCATGTGAATTATACTGATTCTGACTTATGGGTATCAATAACTTAATGTCTATATATTCCACTCACTCTTGGGCTGAATTATAATGACAATAATCAACCCATAAATACAAAAGATCTGTCACCTGATAATGTTAAGAATGTCAAAGTTGATATCAAAGCATACAACTTGCTTAGTATGGCTTAACCTAAAGAAATATTAATCAGGTGTGAGAATTATAAAACAACAAATTCCTTGTGGAAGATTTTTCATACACTCTATGAAGGGAGTGATGAAATCAGAAGCATCAGGAAGGACACACTTTGCTCATAATATGTAACTTTTCATCATATTGAGGGTGAATCAACTCCTTAACAACTTCATAGATTTATGCAACTTGTAATAGAGATGAACATCTTGGAGTTGGAGTACACTAATGAGGAATTGAATAAAAGATGCTTCATACTTTACCTGAAAGTAGGAAGCAAACTGTGTCCATGTTCAAAAACATCGTAGACCTCAAAGCAACTGGTTTAGATACATTAGTAGCTAAGTGGAGGCTCTTAAAATGGATGAAAAATCAAGAAACAAAAGTGTGAGAACACATGTCAATCCCTATCACTATAAAGAAACAAAAAAGTGTTGGAAGTGTATTTATTTCTGATAATGATAGTGACAACTCTTGTACATTGAGTGAAGATGAAGAAGAAGTGAGTTTTATGCATCAAAACTTTTAAAGAAATCTTCTCAAAGTAAATTAGGAAAGGAAAGGGAAGAACTGGTGATAGAAGAGATGCATCTACATCATTATCAAAGACTTCTTCAAACAACAACCAAGTAGAGCCCATCACTATGATTCTGAGTCTGAAGAACAAAAGGCAGTTTTTGCAGCTTTTAGTTCAAGTTTTTAAGCTTATTTAGGAAGCACCTTAACATCTGCCAACATTTGCCAGCAAGACTTGGAAGAACTACATCCAGATTGTAGTAAAGGAGATGGAACTTCAATGGCAAATGGTTTGATTGCTTATAGAGCCAAATAGTACATAGGAAGAAATAAAAATTTGGTTGCAACAAGTAAAACAACAAAGATTGGTGTTGATAAGTCAAAGGTAAGATGTTTCAAATGCAATCTCTATGGACATTTCTCTAGAGAATGTAATCAACAATCAAATCTTGACTTGAGACAACATCAGCAACATCAGTCTCATCAACATGAACCTCATCAACAATCAATATCTCAAAGATCTTTCAGACAATCACAGCTAACCAACTCATCCCCACCGGCCACAAATGTATCAGCAGGACCAAGTAATTCTAAAGAATCTAGACTGATCATACTTCAAATGGAACCTGTGACTATTGCATGTATGAGAAGGAAGTCTTGGAAGAGAATCAAGCTTTAATGGCCCACATGGAGAATAAAGTTCCACCCATGGCTAGAGAGGTAAGAGATAGACTGTGTTCATCAGTATATGTTGAGGAAGTTGAAAGATATAGAGTAAATGCTTAATAACTGGCTAATAAAGTAAAAGAAACAATGATTTTGAATGAATCTCATATAAGAGAACATAAATTATATCAAATCAAACTAACTCTTTACAAAAGGATTTAGATAAACTTGTTTCAGAAAATTACAGTTTAAAAACACAAGTTGAGCATCTGACCACTTCCTTAACTAAATCCATGGCTGATCATGCATCAACTAAAGTGAAACTTCAGAAGTTTCAACTTTCATCTCAGCAATATGAGAAATTATTAAATTCTCATATTGAATCAAAAAACATGTATGTGTTGGGATATAATGTTGTTTCACCTCCTATAAATAATAATTACACAACTTTGCCTGAAACAATGACAAACAACTTGTCAAATCATTTTGTGCCATGCACTAAGTTCGAAACAAAATCTAATCAACAAGTTAATAACAATGAAACAGAGTTGAGTGAAACTGAGTCTTCTGAATCAGAAAATATTAAAAAAAATAACTTAGAATTTGACTTTGACTGTGATGACTTCGATGATTCTGATGAACATGATGATGAAAAGGCGGTCTAAAAGCAGCCATTCATTAGATAGAAGAAAATGATGGCTCTCGACATCTGTCTCAGGTACCTAAGGACGGACCTTCTTTCTTTGATTCTTTGATCGGAATACGGATGAGATCAGAAAGGCTCGGCTAACTATTATCCTTTTGGTTAACCTTGGGTGCATCAACTGGACATTGGTAAGAATGTTGCTTTTAAAACAATCATTACCACAGTTCTTGAAGAAACAAAATTGCCATATGATCAATTTGCAGACTCAGGAATGTTATTTCAACAAAAAGAACAAGACAAAAAGCACAGAGCAGAAACAATCTGATAAAGTAGACTCAGACTCTCAATCCACTCATGGTCAGGAAGCTTCAAAAACAAAGAAGTAGCAACAAAAACAAAAGCAAAAACCAAATGAGAAAACATCTACTGATGTTCAATCTTTGAAGAAAAGAACAACATTTCAGCAATTCAAAACATCTCACAAAAAAGTGAATTTGACTGAAAAAGAAACAAATGCTGATGATGATTTCTTTGATAATTTTGAAAAGAGAACTCATGTACCTCACTCAAAATCAAAAGATAATAAAATTCTCAACAATCAAGGTTCACTATCAAAACCAAAGAAACAAACCAACAAAGATAAGATGAATGAAGAAGAGATTGAGAAATCAGAACCTAGTTCAACAACCTCATCTTCAACAGAATCATTCTCACCACAAACAACACAGAATGAATCAATTAAAACTAAAATTAATACTAAAACTTCAAGACTGATTCACGAAGGAGTAATAATTTTATGCACTGCAGGCAAACCCAGGATCATTAAGGCTTAGGTTGTCAATTCTAATTGATTTCTTTCTATGTGCAGGAATAATCATGGAGAACTGACAACAAATGGTATGATGATAGTGGTTGTTCCAGGCATATGACAGGAAACTGTAATATTCTCCATGACTTCAAGCATAAAAATGCCTTATATGTGGTATTTGGTGGGAATAAGAAGGGGTAAAATAATTGGTGAAGGAATGGTAACTAATGGTGTACTCAAATTTGAGAAAGTTAATTATTGTGAAAATTTGCAGTATAATTTATTAAGTGTGTCTCAAATTTGTGATCAAAATTATACCATATTGTTTGATAACACTAATTGTTACATTCTTAATCCAATTTTTTCAATTCCAAAAGAATGGATCCTTTTTAAAGCATCAAGAAAAAGAAACACATATGTTTTGGATATGAACAATGCTGCACTCACAAGACATGAAACATGCCTACTATCTAAGTCATCAAAAGATGAATCTTAATTGTGGCATAGATGGCTTGTTCATTCTAACATGAAGAACATGAATAAATTAGTGAAAAATGAGTTAGTCATTGGATTGCCAAAGAAAGAATTTTATTGTTCAAATCATTGTCCTTCATGTTATAAAGGAAAACAACATAGAATGTCACATAAATCTAAAATTATCAATACAAACACTACACCACTCAAATTGCTTCACATGGATCTATTTGGTCCAACCAATGTAATGAGCATTGGTAAAATGCAATATTGTTTAGTGGTAGCGGATGATTTCACTAGATTCACATGGGTTTTTATCTTAAAACAAAAGAGTGAAACATCAGAAACATTAATGGACTTTGTTATCAAGATTGAGAATTAACTTGATTTAAAAGTTAAAAATTTCAGGAGTGACAATGGCACTGAATTTGTTAATACTGACTTAGATTCTTTTTGCAGGAATAAAGGCATTGCAAGGTAATTCAGTGCACCAAAAAGTCCATAACATAAAATAGAACTCTTATTGAAGCAGCAAGAACAATGCTAGTTGATTCACAATTGTCAATCACCTTTTGGGCTGAAGTAGTGAACACAACATGCAATGTTCAAAACATGACATTAATTGTCAAAGAACATAATAAAACACCTTATGAGCTTCTATTCAAAAGAAAACCTTACATAGGATGTCTTAGAGTTTTTAGGTATCATGTATCTATTGTAAAAACAAAAGAACAATTAGGAACTTTTTTTGAAAAAGCCTATGATGGTTTCTTTGTTGGATATTCTTCAACATCTAAATCATATAGGATTTACATTCCACAACATAACATTATGGAAGAAACTCCTAATGTATCATTTGATGAATCCTTATATCCTAAATCTGTAAAAAGATCATCATGGTTGTTTGATATAGATGCACTAACAAACTCATTTAACTCTGGTTATTTGAGTAATGCAGTATCTAATGATACATGTTATCCTTTTATTCTCCCAAATATGAATGAAGTGTCATTGTCTGTTGATCCTCCAAGAATACAAACATCAAGTATCATGGAACAAGGAACAATCAACAATAACAATAATGTTGCACAAGAACAACAAAATGGATCTACATCATTAGCATCCTCAGATGAGCATCCTACATCCGGAGATATGAATAATGCCTTAGTAGTTGTTCCATACTCTTAAGCAGATACTCAACACATTGGAGATGATCCACTGCATTCCAAAAAGTTGATGTGGGGAAGTCAACACATACCATCCGTAGATGTTCCTGTAACTCCTACGAAAACACAAAATACTTCTGGAGAAGTTCCAGCGGAAGACATTCACAATGCACCTGATGTTCAAACTCAGGAAGAATACTCCACTTCCAATAATAAACATGAGGAACACTTTGACGACTTCCTAGATTCATCAGTTCTGTTGGATCCATCTACATCAATGGATATGTCTAACTTGGGATCATCTATTCCATTTGAATATACTCCAACAACAAGAATTCATAAGACTCATCCAATAAACAACATCATTGGTGATCTTCATGAAAGAATAACAAGAAGCCAAGTGTAACATCCGCCCATTTTTAACCTATAAACCTAAACTCGAATCCATTTGAGTCAAAAAAAATTTAAAAAAACTAAATTCATTATTTAGTTATTTAAATCTCATTTAATGTTTCAAATACAATAATTATACACTTCCGATTGAAAAACAAATTTTAGTCATTTATGCAGCTGTCAATGGATTTTATTTGTTTAATTTAGATTTTATTATTTAAGAGATGAAAAAAATTCGTTATAATCTTATAAGATTTTTCATTAAAGTAAATTATGAGAATTAAACCATTTAGTTTCAAAGGAATCAAAAATCTTTATAGAGTTTATTTTAATTATGAGCTTAATTATAAGGTTTTAAAAAAATAAAAAAATTGTAATGCTTCATAAAGATTTAAAAGGTTTATAATGACTTTAGTAAATAAAATTGATTTATCAATTAAATATGGTTTATAAAGTTAAGGGTTAAAATTGTAAATTTTTAACCTTAAATTAAAATATTTTTTACATAAAATGATAACTCTTTAAACATCAAGGACCAAGTTGTTAATTTCTTTTTAAAAAAAACCAAATCCCCACCATCAACCTACCCCTCCCCTCTGGCCAATTTTCCGACCACCTCTGGCGGCCATCTAACCACCTAACCTAGCCAATTAAAACCAAATTAAACCATCTGATTCTATTCGCAAACCAGTTTCGACCTCAACATCGGTTTCAATTCAAAATTTTCAACTTTATATCCCGTTTCATCGCGAAACTGAAGATGGATTCAAAACATTGAAACGGCTCAACCCTTAATCACCTGTAATTGCCCGAATTAATCAACCGAGAACGTTACCCTAATCTTTCGGAGTTCAATGATACATTTAATATTAGTTAAATCAACTGTATAACCCGACATTTGATTTAAAAACTTTCGAAACCTACGTTGAACACAATTCATCCGAAACAATCACAATACAGCCTATAAAATCGATGCTAAACAGACTATTCAATTGATTTTAACTCTCTGTTGTACCAATTTCACTTCACAATCAAACACTCAAGCAAATCGATCCTCACTCCATCTCGGTTCTATGCAGCTGTTCTTGTTCTTAATTCTCATCTAATCAACATCAATCAAGTAAGTTACATACATACATACACTCGATTTTATGTGGGGAATAAAAGGCCCATGTTTATTCGGGTTAACAACATCAAATCGATGTTCAATTTGAACCAAATCGAACTACGGTTCATGTCAATTTAGGGGTTATTTTAAAAGAATTTCTTTGTAACTTCAAACAACATCTGGGCTCTAGCCCAACTGGTTAACGCACACATCCTATGCAGAAGGGACCTGGGTTCGAACTGGGCCTCCCGCATATTATTTTTTTAAAATCAAATTTATCCAATATTTAATTTTAGAAATTTTTAAATACAATCATATTAATATGTAAAAATGGTTTTATTTATTAAGAACTGACTCAAAGTTTAATATTTTATATTTTTTATTTCTAGAATTACAAATATTTTACAATTATCACAAATTCATTTGCAAGTTTTAGAATCTCTAAAACTTATTTAAAATCAAACATAAAATATTTTAAATTATTGTAAAATATCATCTTTGTGAAACATTCAAATACTTAATTACTTAATAAATTATTTTTGGCCAAAACTAAATAATTGATTATTTCTCACACTTTAATACTCAAACATTATTTAATCAATTTTATTTAAATTATATATTTAGATAATCTTTAACACGATAACTTCACAAACTTTTTCATTATCATTACCAATCTTAGTGCTTAATAACATTTATCTATTTTCTGAATACATCATTTTTAAACTAGTTATTAAAACCCTCAAATCATAATTGTAACCCTAATTTATATCTATTCTTCAATCATTATAAAGCTTTAATCTAAGACACCATTCTTTAGGTTAAATTCGTGAGGAAACCATTAGTATCTAATCTTGCATATTATTCAAATCATCTTATTATCAAGTGAGTATTCATTGTCCATTTTTCACATTTTATTATTTGGGGAAATCATGTGATTTATATTCAATCATTGATATTCATTGTTATTTTATTTCATTCTAAATTCAATTCAAGACATGCTATGTTATTACTTGTAATTATGTGTTCATAGTTAGATAAACTTGATAATACAATAATTAATTCATGTTGTTAGGATTGTGTACCGGACGAAATACTAACTGATTAATGTGTATACCAAATCAAATAGTGCGGAATCCTATTTGATTGGCAATCCAATCAGTGAGAACGCACATAGAAACAATTATATAATTGAATCTAATCGTTAAGAACGATTGGGAATCGATCTACTGTGATCTATGAACTTGGAGTATGATCTTAGAGGTCTCTGGATGGCTAGGGTACGTCTGGAGTCGAAGTGTGTTCAATGCTTACGTTTTTCCATGAATTAGGTGGTATTTATAGGTTAGGGTT
>BJCM01210207.1:0-18947 GCA_018326385.1 Flaveria bidentis | reverse complement strand
ACTTTGACAGCCTGAAGGATCCTGATCACCTTATGAAGAAAGGAATGGTGATCATCCTAATGAGGACTGTTGATATCTGAAGTTTTCTAAGTGTTTTGGTAGCATCAGCCTAGGGGGAGTTTGTAGAGATTAATGAAGAGGCTGATGCAACCTAAACATCTAATGTCTATCCTGCATGCTGCACAAGTGCATTGAAGAATAATGCTTAGGAAGTTTTACACATGCAACGGAAAATACTCTAAGTGTAAAATCTTCCGAAGCCAAGACCAATATCTTCAGAAGCCAAGACCAATATCTTCCGAAGCCAAATATGAAGTCTTCCGAAGCCTCAAAGACAAAGTCTTCCGAAGCCTCAGAGACAAAGTCTTCCGAAGCCTCAGAGATAAAGTCTTCCGAAGCTTCAACTCATGAAGACAGATTTCTTCCGAAGACTTTTAATACATGCATTATCATCCATAAAGCTGGACACCTTTTCCGCTGCACCTCTGTAAGGTCACCAACTTACATGAGTTGATGAAAAGGTCCATGACTTTGGTAACTGTACATTGAGTTCTTGAGTCTGTAACTTTCTACTTCATGTAATTTATCCTTTTTGTAATAGATAAGGATGTGAGCTATGGCATGTCATAGTCACAAGTCAAAAGGCAATCTGCCTTTTGACTCTACAATTGATTTTGTTTGTGCCTAGTCAATTGTATACAACTGGCTTTCAAAGTATAGCCGGCTGTAGGATGTAGTATAAGTATCTCATGTTCTTGTATCTTTCCTTTATGCTTTGTAACACTTGTAATAGAATATAGAGAAAGCAATATACTGCATTCTTGATAACCATATACTTGTGTTCTTTGTTTTCTGTCTTTTACATTACTTGTGTTCTTAGTGTCTTACCTTGGTTAATCCAGTTTACTGTTTGATTAAGTTTTAGTTAATCTCCTCTTTGTGTTGTTATGTTGTAACTGACCCCCTTCAACAATCCTGCAGTAAAACTCTAGCTGACCGGTCTGACCAGGTCCATAACATTTGACCCAAACCTTAAATTTTACTAAGCTGACCCATTCAAGAACCCCACCCTTGCGCCAATCCCCCTCCCCTATGCGACCCCAAGTTTGGCTGATCCCCCCTCACCTTCCCTTACTTTATAACCATCCTATCGTCTTCATCAGTGACCGAAGTCACCACCGCTGTTGTTCACTTGCCTCCACCCGCCACTGCTCTCCACCTTCTCTGTCACCATCTCTGTCGTCTTTGCTCACCTTCATCAGTGCCGCTGATTGAGATTGATTTTTTAGGTTGAAGTTGGTTGTTTTAATTTTGATTTTTGTGGTTGTTAAGAAAAGAACTTCACTTTGACCATAAATTTGATGTTTGAGGTTAAAAGAAGAACATTAATGTTTGGAAGTTAGAACAAATATTCAATTTTGAAATCAGATTTAGGGCAATATGATTATTTTTATCATTTAGCAGTGTCAGTCAACTACTGAATCAAACAGAAAGTTTTAGTCAGATGCAGACTCAATCAGAACTTCTAACTGGGTTAGCTTCTGACTCAGTCAGATCCTATTAAGTTAGCAGTAATCAAACTCATTGGTGCTTCATAAACAATAATTGAGTTCGTAAGAAAATGTAAAGAAAACTAAAAAAAGTGTAAGTATCATTGCCTAAACATTTAATGCAACTTTGTTAAAATCACCTTTATTTGGACCCCAAAACTCAGCCTTTAATTTCATAATTAGTATCTAACTAGTATTAAGCCCCAGCATTACGATGTGGGGCGTAAAACCGTGACAAGTAGCACCAATGTCACAATATTATCAACGACCACTTAACATAAAAAAAACTCGTATTAAAAAAGAGAATAAAAACGAAAATAAAATATAAAACCAAACAAAAACGTAAAAATGTAGAACTACATGCGCGAAACGTAAAATATAGAAAACAATAACTAAGTTGATTTAGAACTCATGTATTGCGTCAATGCGGTTAAAAAGTACAAAATAGGTGTGAAACGTTGAACCACACACGTATGTTGCAGCGTGTAACTCGTAAATTTAAACCGTAACATAAAAGGAAAACATGTAAAAAATGAAAAGTATAAGAGACAAAAGTTGAAAGTGAAAAATTAATAGGGTTAAATTGTGAAGTTTATAAAAATGTTATAGTTAAAAGTAAAAAGATTAAAAAAAAGAAAAAAACCAAGCAATACAACTTGTAAAACACAATGTACAACACGTAAAAGATATAAAATTTAGATATTAGTTTCTGTTTGACCTCAAAAGTCAATCTTTACCTTAAAACTGAGTTGTTTATTCTACTCATTGATTTTATTTCTCTCTTTTAAGATCACATTAATCCTCAAGAACTGAAGGTAGTTCAAAGAAATTTGGTACAAGAATTAATGTAGGGCGACTCAAAACAATAAAATAAAATAGTTCGTCAAACTTTATAAGTATTAGATAATCAATCTTTTTACTAAAATATTTTAGAATTCAATTTTAGAAGAAAAGAGAATAAGAGAAAATGTTATTGTTTTTTCTAAACATTCCAAATGAATAAAAGAGAGAAAGTATTAAAAGCAGCATGGATAGAGAAAGAAACAAAACAAGAGATTCTTCTAAAAGATAAGAGATAAATTAAACAAAAATGTTTTTTAATTAAATCTACCTATGATCATGTCTTACTCTAATAAAGAACTAAATTTTTTGTCACCTTTAAACAAATAATAATAATAATAATAATAATAATAATAATAATAATAATAATAACAATAATAATAATAATAATAATAAATAATAATAATAAATGATAGTAATAATAATAAACAAACTAACAATTTATATTATTATAATTAATTTATTGTTATTATTATTATTATTACTATTATTATTATTATTGTTATTATTATTATTCTTATTGTTGTTGTCGTCGTTGTTGTCGTCGTTGTTGTCGTCGTCGTCGTTGTCGTCGTCGTCGTTGCCGTCGTCGTTTTCGTCGTCGTTGTCGTTATCGTTGCCGTCGTCGTCGCCGTCGTTGTCATCGTCGTTGCTACTGTCATCGCCGTAGTCGTCGCTGCCGTCGTCGTAAAAAATCATATGAACTTTATTGTTGTCTTCGTAAAACCTATAATAGAAAGATCTTAGATAAAAATAAAAAGCTTATTATATACTTACTCATCCTAGATATAATACCACATGGCATAACCTCATTACTCATAAATTTTGTAATTTTTTTATTTTTTTCAAAATGACATTAATGGCAAATAATTTTTAATGAGAACACATTGAACGCTTCACTTGGTGGAGTTGGCAAAGTTACTTACCTATAGGTGCTACATGTGGACTCAAGACCTGCCTCCTACATTTTTTTCTTTTGGTTTTTTTTTGCATTTTTAATTTTATATTTAAAATATATTTTTCTTTTTTTAATTGTAAATTATTTAAACTATTATGTGCGTAATATATGCCGTAACATGACATTAACCACATTAATGTTATCGTATGGCTCCGCCGAAACACCCAGGTCTTTCATTAGTTTTTTTATAATACTAAGTTGTAACTTATGATGCATCATATTGTTATAATATGATTTCTCTATGCATCATATTGTTTTGTAAATTACTATTTTAGCTCCTGTGGTTTAGGCCGTTTAACTCTTTTAATCTAAAAAGAAATCTATCAACATATTAGACCTTGATATTGCATTTTATAACAGTTTTGACTCATAAAACTAACTCTGTTAATTTATTCCGTTAAATATAAGAGTATTATAGACCATTTACACTTTAGGGACTGTTTATGTAAATTACAAAGTTCTTTTAGTAGTTAGGGAGCTATTATGTAATTACTCAAATTATCAAAAACAACCCCTAAGTTTTATTCTCTTCCAAATGAGTTTTTTTTATTTGAATATCAAAAAATGTATTTATATTTAACTTTTTAAAGCTGTTTATTGTTATTTTATTTTTTTCCTTTACCTCTATAGTTACTATTTAATAAAAAAAACGTTTTGAATATAAAAAATACATCTTTTCTAAAGCTTCTATTTTTATAAACATCTTTAAAATTTGTTTTTCAAACTTTTTCTAAATCATTCATTTAACAAATCTTTCATTTTTTTCATCATTTGTTTGTTAAATCCGTTTATTTGTTAAAGTTTATTAATCTTATAAAATTTTGTGTTTATTAAAATAGTTCTTCTATTATACCGTCATTTCTTAACCTCTTTTTTAAAACCTTTCTTTTCGATAAATGTTTTTTAATATTCGTTTTGGAACATCTTTCGCTGGCTTGGAGTAATTTGACTTTTTGATCCCTTGGATTTTTAAAATCGTTTCTTTTTTAACTTATTTTTTAATGACTATAACTAAATAGTACACTATTATATGTATTTTCAACAACTATATGTCTAGTGTTTAATTTTTGAAATATCTGTTTTGTTTAAATTGTTAACACTTTACCGGGTTAAAATATTTTACAACCTCTAACTTAAATTGTATAATTAAATGAAAATTTTTAAAAAAGACCAGTATAATTTTATAACTTTGCCTGCATAATTAAATTGAAAGATTTTTAATGAATGACTTCAAAAAGTATGTAAAAACAAAATCTTTAAAGATGTAGTATTTATTTTTATATATTTAAAATGTTTTTTATTAAATAATAATAATAATATAATAATAATAATCATAATAATAATAGTAATAATAATAATAATAGTAATAATAACAAAAACAACAAAAGAAAACCAAAATAAAAATATATATTTCTAACTTGTATCGTATAGTGAAACAAAATACATTGAAACAGTTTAAAGTTAAGTTTTTTAGAAAATGAATAATTTTGGAAAAAAATGTTTATAAAAATGATTTTAAAAAGTTGTATTTATTTATAAAAACCACGTTTGAAATTTATATATTTTTTAAAATACAATTAAAAATCAAAATAACATAAACAGTTTAAATACTTAAAAATAAAAACATCTTTTCTAATATACAAACCAAAAAAACTCATTTAGAAGATAAGGAAAATTAGGGGGTTGTTTTTAGTAATTTAAGTAAACCCACTATAATTCACATAAATAGCCTCTAAGGTGTAAAAAGTCCAAAATCCTTTATATTTAATGGAATAAATTAATAGAGATAGTAATAGAGGTCAAAACCGTTGCAAAATGCAATATCAAGATTTAATATGTAAAAAATTTTTTTTTTAAACTAAAAGAGTTAAACGGCCTAAACTACAAGAGCCAAAATAATAATCTACTCTTTGTTTTAATATTCATAGCACAACACAAATAACTAAACACAAAATTTAATAAACGCAGACAACATTACTCGTTATCAGGGGCGGACCTACCATGGTCCGAGGGGTAGCCTCCGCTACCCCTCAACTTTTTACGGCTAGTGTTAAAAAAATTGCGTTTTTATTTATACTTTTTTTACGGTTTTACGTTACCCCTGAAAAATTTTTACGTTGCCCCTAAAAAAATTTAAACTCAAAACTATATAGAAACTAATTTTTTTAAAAAAATTTAGTCTAATCTTTTATAAAAATTATTAACTTTTATAAAAACATTATAAAACCCAATTACCCAATTAACATATAAAGCCCAATTCATTTTAAACCCAATTAATTAAGCCCAATTTATTATTAAACCCAACTAACATAAATAACATTTTGTGGAACATAAAAACACAAAACACAAAAACCGACCCTTCCGGCCTTCCCCCACCCTGCTGTGATTTTCTTGCTGTTGCGATTTTCTTACTGCTGCGATTTTCTTGCTGTGATTTTGATGTTGCAGCTGCGCTTTTGATGCTACTGCTGGGATTTTGCTACTGCTGCCTTGCCCGCTCGCTGCTGCGATTTTGCTGCTGCTGCTACTTGTTTGTGGTTGTTGCTGCTTGTTTGTGGATGTTTCTTGCTGTGATTTTGTGGAATTGAACTATTGAAGCCTTAAAGGCAATCTTTTACTTTCTAGGTTTAATTGTTATTTGATTTAATGTTTAGGTTATATTTACAATTAAGGATTTATTTGCAAAATTTGTAGTCTGTAGAGTTATGAATTTGATATTAAAATGTTATGAATCCAAATTGTGTTATTTCTAGAGTAGAAGATTGATTATTGTGTTACTTTTTATAAATTAGGGATTTGAAAGATGAAAAAACAAGTTTTTATAGAAAAATTTTTTAAAAGAAAATTTCAAGAGGAAGATATAGGTCCTCCTTTGAGTTTAATTCCCTCGGTTTCAATTCCTTCGGGTAATGGATGACAAAAGAAGACACTATCTTGTTAAAAAGGCTTTTCAACCATGAAATCATAAATTTTCATTCAAAGAGTATTCTAGTGGGCAAAGACGTTTTAATGTTAAATGGTTTGATGCATATCCGTGATTAGAGCATAGTACTAAAGTGGACAAGGCCTATTGTTTATATTGTTATTTGTTTAAAGAACATGTTGGCAATCAAGATGGAAGAGATACTTTTTCAAGATCAAGTGAAGGGTTTTGTAATTGGAGTAAACCGAGTGCCTTAAAAGACCATGTTGGATCAGTTAACAATCATCATAATAAGGCAATACAAAAATGTGATGAACTCTTGAAACAAAAACAATCTATTGATATTAAGTTAAACACGATAAGTGATCAAGAAAAAGTTGCAAACTAGTATAGATTATTGGGATCTGGCGCTAGATTTTGCCTAGAAAATACTTTACCATTTCGAAGTCATGATGAATCGGAGAAATCTCGTTCGAAGGGTTGTTTTCTTTCGGTATTAAAGTTGGTTAATGAGAATAATCCGGAGATTGGTAAGTACATATTAGGGAATGCAAATAAGAATAATAAATTAACGGCTCCATCAATACAAAAGGAGATTATTGATTGCTTTGCGAAAGAGGTAACAAAAAAGATTTGTGAAGAAATCAAGGATAATGTGTTTGGATTGTTAGTAGATGAGTCTAGTGACGTATCTTTAAAAGAACAAATGGCGGTAGTTTTGAGATATGTAGATAAACTCGGGGTTGTTAGAGAAAGTGTTATTGGAATTGCTCATGTGAAAGATACAACTTCTTCTACTCTTAAAGAAGTCATTCTTTCTTTGTTAGCAAATAACTAGTTGAGTATTGATCAAGTATTAAATTTTATACTTTCTAGTTTTTACAATTAAACTTTAATATAAATTAATTATTATTTTGCAATTGTTTATTTTTAAAACAGGTTAGGGGTCAAGGTTATGATGGTGCAAGCAATATGCGAGGAGAGTTTAATGGCTTAAAAGCAATGATTATTAAAGATAATCCATCGGTACATTACATACATTGCTTTGCTTATCAACTACAACTAGTGATGGTGGTGGTTGCAAAAAAGCATGAAGGTGTTAAAGATTTTTATAATTATCTTGACATGGTTGTTAATTCGGTTTCTGCTTCTTGCAAACGAAAAGATATGTTACGGGAGGCAAAAAGAAAGAGTGTGGAGGAAGGAATTCTTTCAGGTGAAATTAAGACCGGAAAAAGATTAAATCAAGAGAGTTCCATAGTACGAGCCGGAGATACAAGATGGGGTTCTCATCATGAAACAATCATAAGTGTGCTTAAATTATTTCCGAAAGTTGTTGACATGCTTCGGTATGTTAAAAAAGAAGGAGACAACACTCAACAATGAACTAGTGCAAAATGTATTTTATCGTATTGAGTTTGTTTTTTATGCACACTTGATGGAACATAGTTTGGGACACACAAATGTTTTATCTAAACATCATAAAAAAAGTCAAGACTTTAGAAGCGAGTAAGTTGATAAATGGAACAAACCAAGTGTTGAATGATTTTATACAAAAGGGGTTTGATGCTATTGTTGGGAAAAATGATTTGTTTTTGTGAAAAAATCATATTAAGGTGTTGGATATGATGGAAAGTTATGGTAACCCAAGAAACTGAAAGAATGTCATTACTAATCGACATTATTTTGAGGTTGAGATTTTTAATACGGTTTTGGATATGTAAATTCAAGAATTGGGAAATCGGTTTAATGAGGTATCAACTATATTGGTAGAAAATATGTCGGGTTTAAATCCTTATAATAGATTTTCAAAGTTTGACATATCTAAGATAGTGGCTTTTTCTGAGATGTATCCGGTTGATTTTAATATGAATGAAAGAGGATGTATTTTGGGTGAGCTTAAAGTGTTTTATCACTCGATAAAAGAAGATGATAGATTTACAAACTTGAATGGAATGTGTCATCTTGCTCGGCTAATGATGGAAACCGGAAAAAATCTATCTTTTCCTTTGTTTTATTGGATATTGAAGTTAGCATTGATTTTACCAGTTGCAACAACAACGGTTGAAAGATGTTTTTCTAAACTGAAACTTATCAAGACGGATTTACGGAATCGAATGGGGGAGGAATATTTGAACAATGCTCTAGTATGTGTGGTTGAAAGGGAAACGTTTGATGAAGTGACAAATGAGGATGTAATACTTCGTTTTCAAGCTATTAAAAACCGAAGAGGTGAATTCTAAGATCAGTTAGATATTTCATTAACTTTTTTATTATCATGTTTTTTATTTATTTATATTAATATACGATAAAAAAATTTAATTTACGTTACCCATAAAATATATTTCTAGATCCGCCACCGCTCGTCAAAAACCCAAAACCCAAGAAACAAAAATGCAATACCGATAAACCACAAACAATATCCATATAATTAAATTAAACAATTGAATTTATATTTAAACACCCATTGGTGGCATCGAAGTGGGTCCCAAATCTCCCCAAAACACACACCACCACCCATTCCTTATACACGTGTCACCGTGTCGTTCATTCCGTCACGCTTCTCCTCTCCACCCCCGATAAACCCCTCATCGTCTTCAACCCTTTTTCACCCCCAAAATTCACTCTCAATTTCATCTATACCCACATCAACAATCCCACAAATTTTACATCTACAACTCTCTTTGATCATCATCAGTTGCCCAAAATAGTTGAAATCCACTGTTCGTTTGATTCGGAAAACATCACTTTCTTTCCACCAATTTCGGAATTGCTTGCGGTTATGGAATACTTGATCAGTGATTCGAATTCCCATTTGTAGTTAACCTTTCTCTTTCTTGAAGAAACCCCAGTTGTTCGTTTGACGAATTAGGTTATTTTAATCCCCCAAATCACACAATTACAACCTTCGTCTCCTTGTTTTGCGTCTGATCACGTTCTTCATTGTTGGGTTCTTCAATTGCTACTCAACTTCGTGTGACGTCAAAGTCTCCAGCTTATTGACAGTCGAATTGCTTCAATTGTTGGGCTCTGACTTTCATCTGTTATATGATTGATTTCATCGTTGCGGTGACAGGGACGATTAGACAAAGGGGTTTCGTCTGTGGTTGATTTGGGCGTTTTGAGAATGTCGATGATGCATGCTGATGATTTGAATGTTTGCTTCAATGAATTGATGGTGTTTGGAGGTGGGAGTAGGGTTATTACAGAGTGGAAGGATATTCCGATGGAGCTTTTGATGAGGATTGTGTCTTTGTTGGATGATCGGACGGTGATCGTTGCTTCTTGTGTTTGTAGTGGATGGAGGGATGCTATTTCCTGGGGACTTACTCATCTTTCACTCTCTTGGTATCTGTTCTTCAGCCTTTGTTGCTCTGTTATGTTCAATATGTTTGTAGATTATAGTTCGTTTGGTTTCTGCATACAATTTTCAAGATTTTCTTTCGTTTATTAAGTTGAACAAGTGAATTTCTTGAATATGGGTTTGATGTTTTCATGATTGGTTAATTCTATGTTCATGATATGTGTTTTTTATAGATGCATGTGACATGTTATACCTCTTTGCCTTCAAAAAAGAATTTTGAGCTACAAGTACAAGGTTAGGTACCTAGGATGTTAGGATAGTAATAACCTTCTATGTATATCACTAGATAGTGCGAGTCTGGTGAGTGTAGCCTCTCTATCTCTTGTGTAGAAGAAAGAATTTCTGTTGTTTTACCTTTTAAAACCTAGCTTTTGCCTGTGATTTTACTGGGCATGTTTGTTTTGTTTGTTAGATTCTATCTTGTAAAATTTTGAAAATCACTAGATTCTATGAATAAAACCCTTTTAATGTATTTATTTGTATAGTTATTCATTAATTTTACAAAGTTTTACACAAATATGTAATGGGACCTAGCAAAGTTTGTCCATGGTCCCCTTTGGGCAAGTTCGGACGAAACCCAACACTCTTCGTGGATGCCTGTTGGCTAGTCAAGCAAAGGCGTCCTGTTATTTTTATATGTTTATAGTTTGTAGTTTGTCTGGTTTTTGCATACAATCTTTAAGATTTTCTTTCAAATTTTCATTTGAACTAGTTAATTTCTTAAATATTGGTTTGATGTTGTCATGAGTAGTTGATTCTTCATGGCATGTGTTTTTATAGATGTATTTGACATGTTATCCCTCTTTGTCTTCAATTAAGAACTGTGAACCACAAGTTCAAGGTTAGGTACTTAGTTTGTTAGGCTAGTAATAACCTTTTTCTGCTGTTCTGTGACATGGGAGTTAGAGCATCTGCTGTCGCATCATGTTTCGTTAGATTCTACATAACACTAGATTCTGTCTGGGTCTTCGTGAGTGTAACCTCTCTGTCTCCTGGCAGAAGAAAGATTTTTCCTTTGTCTTACCATTCCAAACCCAACTATTGATTGAGATTTTACTAGGTATATTTGACTATTTGTTAGATTCTATCCCTTTAGATTTTGAAAATCAGTAGATTTTATGAACAAACCCCTTTTAATGTTTTTTATGTAGTTTTTCATTAAATTTACAAGTTTTTACACAAATTGCAGTGGGACTTGGCGAAGTTTGTCCATGGTTCCCTTGGGCAAGTTCGGATGAAAACCCGAAACCCTTCATGGATGTCTGTCGGCTAGTTAAGCAACAGCATCTTTGTCATTGAGAGAGTGCCATCTCGAACCTTTTGCTCCCATTGCGCGTTGTGTTATATGCCAGTTTGTGAATAATAACTATGAGCCCCGTTTATGTTTATAAAATGATGCTTGGGTTGGTTTGCTACGTTGGTCTTGAAATGTTGTTCTTTTACTTGTTTAGTCTGTTGTAACACAAAGGTTTGTTTTATAACAAGCATTTTGGGTGGTTCCTATTGTGGTTTATGTGCTTTAGGATACATACTCTGTGTAGGGCCTCCTTTGATTTCT
The DNA here is from genome assembly GCA_018326385.1 of Flaveria bidentis. NCBI lineage: Eukaryota > Viridiplantae > Streptophyta > Magnoliopsida > Asterales > Asteraceae > Flaveria > Flaveria bidentis. The sequence continues at coordinate 7,754 of BJCM01210207.1, read as the reverse complement.
CTCTTTCGAAACGGGTTAAGCCGACGGGAATAACAAGTCAAAATGGACTCAAGTTAAAATGGACTCGGGTAAAAAAAAGTACTTTTTTGGTCGTCTAGTGTAGTATGGGTAAGGTCTGGCTGTGCTACGATACTGCATGTCCATCACATAAGTTGTATTCTTATTATTTGGTCTCAGCTACATTTATGATCTTTGGCCGTCACTAATATTGATTTCAATTCTCATAATAGGTGCAAAAAGAACATGAACAACATGGTGCTTTCTCTTGCTCCCAAATTCACAAAACTAAGGGTTTTGACCCTTCGGCAAGATAAACCGCTGCTTGATGACAATGCAGTTGAGACAATTGCTAATAACTGTCATGATTTAGAGGATCTTGATCTCAGCAAGAGCTTTAAACTTGGTGATCCGTCACTTCAGGCTTTGGCTCGTGGTTGTCCAAATCTTATTAAACTAAACATCAGTGGCTGCTCAGCTTTTAGTGATGACGCTCTTGAGTATCTTAGTAGTTACTGTAGAAAATTGAAGGTTTTGAACCTTTGTGGATGTGTGAAAGCAGCATCTGATAAGGCTTTGAAGGTATACAAGCATTACATATGTGTAGTTCGATTGTATTTGACCTTTGGTGTCGGGCTTATAAACCGTCTTTGAGTTGTGCTTGCAGGCTATTGGATACAATTGTCGACAACTTCAGTCGATAAATCTTGGTTGGTGCGAGGGAGTTGGTGATGCTGGAGTGATGAGTTTAGCATATGGGTGCCCTGATCTTCATGCTATTGACTTGTGTGGCTGTGTCCTTATAACAGGTAATTTGTGTTCTTCATATAGTTGACTTTTGAATGTCAATTTTGAATAATATTTTATTCAAATTTTATATGATGCATTATTAAACATCTCTAAAACCATTCTTTTTCTGTGATTTGTGCTTTCTATAATATGCAATGTAACAGAAGAATAAGATAAAAGAAATGCATATATAAGCATTTTGGTGTTGGAAATTGCATTTTTGACATTCAAAAGTTGATTTTAATGTGTGTGTTTGTCTATACACGCACAAACACATTGCGTTCTTTCAGAACAAGTAATATGTTCAGAACCGAGAATTGGATAAGACATGTAAGATTTAATGAAAGAAATAAAATTAAAAAACAATGGTTTGTTTATATATATTTTTGTACTTTGAAACATGCAGATGAGAGTGTGATAGCTTTGGCAAACAACTGCCTACATCTGAGGTCTCTTGGTCTATACTACTGTCAAAACATCACGGATCGAGCAATGTACGCCTTAGCCCACAGCCGGGTGAAAAATAAGCGTGAACTATGGGAGTCGGTTAAGACCCGATATGAGGAAGAAGGCCTCGTGAATCTCAACATCAGTCAATGCACGGCTCTAACACCTCCTGCGGTCCAAGCACTGTGTGATTCGTTCCCTGCACTTCATACGTGCCCAGGTAGGCACTCTCTCATCATTAGTGGCTGCTTGAACTTAACCTCGGTCCACTGCGCCTGTAAATATCAACCACATCGAGACGCGACACGCTTTTCTCGTTCCACTCGCGTCTGATGGGATGCTGCTGTGTTGTGTGGTTGGTATCAGTCATGTGTATATAGTTGGTTTATGTGATGAATTATGGATGTTGGGACTTTGTATTCTGAATATAAAATCAGAATATAATGTTATTGTCATAACTCGCAAGGTTGTACACGTACGTTTTTAGGAAAAACTTTAATTTATTAAATGAAAACCTTTGATAAAAAGTGGAACTCTAAATCCTATATAACATAATTATTTTATTATTATAAGGTAAATTGAATTTTAATAATTCAAAATATTATCTGATAGTCGATAATAATCCATACTATTACTTGGCTTGTGATAATCTAAACTTTCACTTTTATTACCAATGGTAATTTTAGTAGCATAATTATTATAGATTCATACTCGATTTGCATTTATTTTCAAAGTATTACTTGTTACCGATTTAATTTGTCTAGTTATAATCCCAACTTTCACTTTTACTACCAATGGTAATTCTAGAAACACAATTATCATATATTCGCTCGATTATTTCATTTCATTTATAATTATATTTTGAGTGAAATCAAATGCAAAGCAACCGGTGACTATGCCACTAAGAGTCTAAGACTATTAATAGTAATAAATCCACTGAGATTATTACCAGTGATAAACATAGTTGTCAATAGCGATCGTAGCGCGCGTTATAGCGCGCTACGTCGCGTATAGGTGAAACAACGCTACAAGGTGGTTAGCGGCTTAAAAGCGACCAGGTAGCGTTTTTTTATTTTTATGTTATTTTATTTATTTATTTTTTAACATAAAATTGTGAAAATATGAGATTTAGATGATTAGTAATAGAATGCTTTAGTTATTTTGGTGGTGTTTGCTTAAATTTTCTACTATTTTATTGCTAAACATGTTTATTTATTGAATATAAAACATTCATAATATATATACTACTTAATCGCTAAACACAAAATAGCGGGCACTATTTATCGCTATTCGCTACGTAGCATATAGGTACCTTGTTGCTATTTACCGCTATTCGGTATTAACAACACTGGTAATAAAGTTGTAAGATGAGATTGTTACCGGTTAAATTTATAGTACAGATTATCGTCGATTAATATGTGCAAGTTCATAACATAATCAGCTCAAAGCTCAATCCGAAACCATAACCCTAGAATGAACCTGTGCAAGTTTAGAACCCAACCCCATTCTCAAACTGGTTTCACCATATATCGTTTCCAACCATATAGGTTAAAACTGAACCCAGACCAAAACCTGGCTTCCAACTTAGTTTTTAGACCATTGGTAGTCGGTCAACCACTCAAGGACCGGTTTTTAAATTGGTTTTGACTTTTGTTAACCAATCCCGAATTGGTTTGACCGCACTAGTTTGAGTTAAGAAACCGGTTTGTGCCCCTCTTAGATTTAGAGGTATGACATGGTTAGAAACGTTTTGTAATTTTTGAATCATATATGTTGAAGTTAATTTCTTGGTAAACTACTTCCTCAAGTGACGAACTTACAAACTTTTTTATGATTATTATTTTTTTTGTGTTATTCCTTACAAAGATGATGTTAAATCTATTAGATAATGTTGGAAGTGGCTTATTGGATACTGTTGGATCTTGTTAAATAATGCTGCATTTTGCTATATTTTGTTGAATCTCGTTACTTTAGCACGTGATTATGTTTGTGTGTTGGATCTCGTGGATAATGATAAAACTAGTTTGATATTGTTGAGGGTCTCTTGTTGCCTAGTGATAAAGTAGTAGGAGGTGAGTTTCAAGTTCTAACCCAGTGGGTTCAAACCTTCTCAAAAATAAAACTTGTTTTTAAAATAATTTCAGGATATTCACGGTAGATTTTTTATATTAATGTCAGTGTGTGTCTTATATTATTATATTACGAGGAATTGTTGTGAGTGGTTGTGAATGAATGAAAGAAAATTTATTGGGTTGTATCGTGATTTCTCATATTTAAAAAATAAGATACAGTCTTTATAAATTTTTTTATAGTTTTAAAAGTAGTTGTGAGTAAAGAAGAAAAAAAAATAATTATACAAATGTGTAAAAGAACTATTAATTGGAAAATAGAATAAAAAATAATGTTTTTAATGTAAGTATAGAGATTGGAATCAGAAAGCTAACGATGCTCTAAAACTAAGGTTCTAAAACTAAGGTTAAATAATGTGTCACAAGTGTACATCGAATTCAGTTTGTTAACAACATTAGTAATAATAGTGACTTGTGATTGAATAGTTAGTGTTACAAGAGCAAATATCTTATGTTATTATTTAATTATTACTATTTAGTTATGATTTAACGTGATTAAACCAATCAAATATTACATGGTAATTGTTTAATTAAAATATTAAGTACTAACTAGTTTTATTCCTCGCTTGTGTTGTGAGGGGTATTATAGTGGCTCTTCATATAGTAAGAAATAGAAGAGGCTAGTTACGGTTTATACGATGTCAAGAGAAACATGGACATCAATTTTTTCGTCATTTGTCTTGGTTTGACATCTGTTAACCTTCTGATCTTTTCATCTGGCCTTCATGAACTGAAACTGACAACACACTATGTTTAGCAAACAGGTGCAACAATAAAGGCTATTAAAATGGTCATCAAGAAGCTAAAATTTTTTAAAACATCACAAATGGCACATCATAAATAATTAGGTTTACATATATTTAGTTAAATCACATATAAACTCTATTGTCACACCCTATCTGTCCCTTGTGACCGAATGATACTAACTTCACGATGAAAATGTAACAATAAATTGCTTCTGTCGAAACTTTATAGTCACTACAACAGTAGTAGATATGTATTATAAAACTTCTAGCTAAGATAGCTCACCTATGTCTTGAGCGGTTGTAAAGATATATCATTTCAAAACAAAACATAAGTCAACAAGAAATGCTGGTGACTTAACTTTATCCTGGTTATCTTGTATATGGATGAGGTAATTTTCATATACAAATATTTTAACATTTAATATATCCTAGTTTTACATTCTTTATTTGCCAAAGTATTCCACTTTCAATCTTATACATACACTGCTAAGGCATTCCATCATCGGTGTTACTAACTACCAAGACCCGTAGTGGATATACTGGTATCGTTATAATCAATGTATAAAATTTAAATGCCACATACACAAAGCTTACATTTTAAAACACGTTTATCTCACACTATTAAGAACATAGGTATCTAAAGTGGTCTTATATGATGGTGATCTACTCTATCCCACAATTATAATTTGTCAAAGGTCTATAAAATATGATAAACCTAGCTTATTATGACTACATGGTTATTTAAGCAAACTTAACTTGTTACATACCGTCTCCTCGATGCTTCTAGACTAAGTGTGGCTAGTGAATATCTTTCACGGGGTGTTCTAAACATTATATTTGTGTTTGAACTATGAACAAACAACTGATTATGGTTTTCTATTTATAGGCCGCACAGGTTGTCGTTATAGATCATAAGGTGTAACATCTTAAATCCATATGCCAAAATAGGAGTGAGTCATTAACTCACATTATACACCAGATGACTTCTTGAACCACCACAACATTATGAATTGTAAGGACAGAAGTTACAGTTCGTAACTATGTTCTTGTCATGCTTCATATGTGTCAACGCTAGAAGTTAACCTTTCCGTAGTTAAGGACCGTAAGATCTTAGTGTTCTGATTCATAAAAATGTAAAACAAAATATTTTTTTAAACTATGTGTATTTTTTTTAATTATGGGGTGTTACATCCTACCCACCTCAGGGATGAAAAATCATGATTAAAAGAGATATGAATACTTTTCCAATATCTATGTTTCCATTTCCCAAGGATTAATGAGATTTGCTTTTTTCCTCAACATCTTGATTTGCTCGTCTAATATTTGAAATGGCTTCTCTATGAATGTTAACTTTTCATTCACTTGAATTTTTTTTAAGAGGTATCTTGAGAGATTCATTTGATCACTAGAATGTATCGTAAAGTGAGCTTAGTTTCTCATGCAATTTCAAGGGATTAGCCACTTACCATGCTTGATATATTATCTCAAATGGTCATATGTATATCGGATTCAGTTTCCCTTGTTTTTCAAATCAAATCTCCTTCTGAAAGAGATACTTTAACATGACCTTATCTCCCATGTTAAATTCCAATGGATTTCTTTATATATTTGTATAGTTTTCGTGTCGATCTTTGGCGACTTTTAGTTGTTTTCTGATTTGAACTATCTTGTTAGTTGTTTCTTGTATTAGCTTAGGACTAGTGATTTGACCTTCATCAATTTTTGTCCAACATACGAGAGTTCTATATTTTCTCTCATAAAAGGACTTCGAAGGGGGGCATCTAAATAGTGGTATAAGAACTATAGTTGTATGACATTTCGACAAGGGTAAATAATCATCCATGTTTTATCTGAAAATCAATTGAAGTGCTAATTGATTTACAAATATGAGATATTCTATATCTTAGATCTGTAATCAAACTGATAATACTCCAATTTAACCAAATATTATTCATCTATTGATCATGAGTTGAGAAAACACTGCTCGATTGCTTGTGTTTGACTAAAAACCAAATTAAACAGGTAAAAGCCTTAAATATAAGAGTATTGAGTAATATGACCTAAGATTAGATAGGGTTCCTAATCGAAAGGTGTTGCATCAAACTCAAGTGAAAATTACCTCAGATTCAACCAAAATTTAGAACAATGATCGAGTATTGTTCATCGCATTTGTGTGGAAATCGTTGTACATTGTATTTACTTAGTACTATTGTCCATCACATTTGTTCAAGGTTTATTGTTCATCTCATTTGTTCAATAATCACAATTTTGAGCATTTTTTTGAAGTATTGTATCGTTCATCGCATTAGTGTTGGTCAATTGTTCATCGCATTTCTTTGTAGACTTGCTGTTTTTTACTAGATTGTTGATTGGATATATAATTAATCCGCCTATGTTAAAATCAATCTATTCAATATTCAACAAAGTTGAAATCAATCTAATCAATATTCAATAAAGGTAAAATCAAGAAATTTAAATCATGGATACTCTAAGTTAATCAGAGCTTAGAGATACTCCAAAACCACTAGTATGAAAACATAAATCAGAATTTAAATAATGGAAAATTAGGTTCAGGAACTATATCATAGGAGGTGATCCTACTTAATGGATTTACATCTGTACAGGTCCATACATCCCAACTGCTTTCAATGCTAAACAATACAGAAGTGTTTGGTTTCAATTGAAGATCCCTTATTGAATCTTGATTCTAAAGATTATAAGAAGATAAAGACTAATGTGAAGGCATACTCTATTCTCACACAAACACTAAAAGTAAATGTATGAAAGAGGCTTGAAAAATACTATACAACCAAGAAATTTAGGATGCCTTTTACATCATGTGTGAAAGGAGCAGTGATGTGACAAGATCAATAGAGACAAGCTGGTGAATCAGTATGAAACCTTTCACCATATCAAAGGTGAATCCGTTTCCAAGTAACTTCACAAATTGGTTCAACTTGTAAATAATATGGAGATAATGGGAGTAACCTACAAAAAGAAAGAGGTGAACAAGAAGAAGCTGCATTCATTTCCTGAGAACTAGAAGTAGAGTGTGACCGTGCTGAAATACACTCTTGATCTTAATAGCACAAGTCTTGACATCATGATTGCTAATGTTGAAGCACTTGAATTGGATAAGAACTCAAGAAATCTTTGAGGTCCACAAAGGATTGAAGCATATAAGTTTCCCTTAAAAACTCACTTAATGGATAATGCTTTCATCACTCAAGTAGATTACTTCTTGGCACCTTAAGAAATACTACACACCTTTGCATATGTGTCAGCTAAGCATGTAAAGAACAATAAGATACCATCCTCTTCATCTCAAGTTTCACATCAAACTTATGCTCCATTTGATCATGTGAATGATGAACAAAAGGCTACTTACAATGCCTTTGTGTCAAGTTTTGAAGCTTTACTTATGTGGAAGACTAACCTTTAAACATCTCAAACAGTAAGATCTAGATAAATGGATCTTGATGATGTAGAAAAGATGGATGCAGGATCGTTGAAGGGTGTAAGTTACAACACAACAACACAAAGAGGAGATTAACTAAACTTTAATCAAACAGTAAACTGGATTAACCAAGTTGAGACACTAAGAACACAAGTAATGCAAGAGACAGAACACAAAGAACACAAGTGT
>BJCM01210206.1:0-19169 GCA_018326385.1 Flaveria bidentis | reverse complement strand
AGACGTCGAAAACACTGTTTGACACAAAAAGATTGAGTTTTTGAGTGAAAAACACGATTTTTATATCAAAATCGATTGAATCACACACAAATCAAGAGCCAAAGCTCTGATATCACTTGTTAGGACCGTTTAGGTATGGAGTACTAACTGATTTACGTGTATACCAAACCAAATAGTGTGGAATCCTATTAGATTGGCGATCCAATCAGTGAGAACGCAAGCATAATCAATCTAATAATGAATCAAAAAGTTAAGAACGATTGCAAGATGATTAACTGCGATCTATGAACTTGGAACAGGTGTTTTTGAGTCTCTGGACGGCTAGGGTACGATTATGTGGGTAGGTATTCAAATTGTTACGTTTTTCCACGAATTAAGTGGTATTTATTGGTTAGGGTTTGTCATTCGTGCGACTGAACCATTAGTATGGTTCAGTCATGCGATTGAATCATATGATTGTTCCAACCGCACGACTGGAGCTTCAGTCGTGTGACTGAGTCAATCTTATGTCTAAATAATGCGACTGATCCATTCTCCTGGTTCAGACGTGCGACTGGTCCATTAGCATGAAGTATTCATGCGTATGGTCCATTAGCATGGTCCATTCGCATGAGAACTTCAAATGATTAAGTGTAAACACAATTCTCAACCATTCTTGAGAAAGAACTATGTAAACAACCACAAACCTATATAGTTAGCTCAACATGTGTTATCCCACAATAAACACTGAAATATTCAACGTTATAAGCATCAACCACACATTGTATTTCATTCATACCCATTCAATTACATATATGTAAGACATGAAAGACATATTACATTAACCTCATAAACTAGGTACATATGTATCAACATGCTGCAAAGAACGTGGGAGATAAGGATTGGATGAAAGCTTGTCTCAAAGCCCATGGCTTCACTGGTAGGCGAGTGGGGCCTATGTCTGAGAAGACCCTACAACAACATGTCAGTGACAACAAGGCTAATATTCGCTTAGAAAGAAGGCTAGAGGTAACTCAAAGACAAAGTGTTTAGAGAATGGCACCCAAACCACAACCTACAAAACCTATGCCCACACCTTTTTCTTTTCCAATCAAGACAACTCACACCATCAGCCTTACTTACATCCTCACCCACTATATCTTAACAACAACCATCACCTAACCCAAAACACACCCCCGAACCCAATCACTAGCCATACCATCATTTGAACCATCTAAGCCCTAGTCCTTAGAAGAGTTCAAGGAGATCAAAAAGAAGCTCACCAACTGCATAACATTGAGCAACATTTCTTGATCTAACTCACAAGAGATTCATTCCTTGATCTAACGCAGACACACTTAAAGATAAAGAAAATAAGTTAAGAAGGAGACTGGTGACTCTACTGGACACTAGGAAAAAGGACAAGCTGCAAACAAAGCCCCTCAATCCTAAAAGGTAAATTGTCCAGGGGAGGTTTGGTGAACCTTCATCCAGCTTTATTGTGGAAAGGGAGAATGGTCAAGTAAACAGACTAGATACATCATCATTGCTACACTCCAGCAGATTTGACATTGCTGAGTTAGTAGAGAAACAATTCTCCATTCCATCTAAATCTCAGATTGTTGCTCACAACAGAAATCATCTGAGCAGTCTTCATCTTGTTGAGCTTACAAAGAAAGCCAAGACTAAATAAGAGTTAAAATTAAGAGAAAAGAAAGTAAAAGAAGGTGCAACCACAAAAGAAAGAACGTTCCTACAAATGGTTGATAGACCAACTTCGGATCCAATAGTTAGATTGGAATATGACTACAATTCTTATCAACTAACTCTCTTCAGAGGGACACAACAAAGAGTACATGTCATTTAGAGGAACAGATTAGATTTACTATCTTTGAATGACTTGTAACAAAGAGTACATGTCATTTAGAGCAACAATTAGATTTACTATCTACAAATAACTTATACAAGCTCCTCACCACCACATTAGAGAAGAACAAAGAGACAGACAAATATATGCTTTCCCTGGTGTTAAATACTCTGAGGAGTAGAAAGAAGTGAAGTTTTGGTGGCATTGGCATAAGGGGAGTTTGTTGGATCATATGAGTCTAATGCAACCAAAACAACACTTACAGTATTTTAATGTACAATTGAAGTGGTCTTTTGAAGACAAAGTTGCTCTTCATATGACAAACCAAAGATCTTTTGAAGCTTAAGTTGAAGAACTTCCAAAGGTAAAACTCAGTCTTCCAAGACTAAGTAGTTCTCCTTCCTAAGTGTACACACTTAGAAGATCCAAAGCAAAGTCTTTTGAAGAATAAAGTAATGAAGACTTGCAAAAGACTCAAAAGAAGTTGATTCTTCCAAAGTATAAATGGCCTCGAAAGAACTTATTCTTCTGAAACCATTTAGCTTCGCAAGAACCAACTATGAACTTGTGGACGTAAGTACGGTCGGTCTGGCATCTACAACCACCTCTAATATGTTATATGGTGTTTTCCCATGCCCTGTAGTTGACCATACTTTGATTCATTGTTCACCCTTTATTAATTAGTATAGTTGCTACCTTTAGTTGGTAACAAAAGGTAAGTCATGGACCTGTTATGACTACCTAATCTAGGATAGTATAATCCTAGATACTTTACTTCTAGTGATGTAGTATTTGTCTAGTTGTAAATTCTAGTTGGTTATCCCAGTATAACCAGCTGTAGATATTAATATATATAGTTTCTTATTGTAATACTAAATTGAGACGTAATACATATGAGTATCTTGAAAATTTATTCTTGTGTTTATTAACTTATTATATTATTTGTCAACTTAGTTAGAGATTCTACTTCATCAACCAACTGAGATTAAGTGAGTTTGTGAGATAAACTTGTGTTATGAGACCAACACTAATCCTACACTATCTCCTCTTCATACTCTTCTTCCGTGGACTCTATTATGAGGGGAAGCTCATCTTGACAAGTTCCACACCTAGAAAATCTTACACATAGTAGAGATTGTGGATGAGTTATCTTAGTTTGTTCTGATAACACACTTATGCATGCAAGGATGAGGATATCATGTTCTTGAAGGTCTCTTCTTCAAGAAAACATTTTTCTGCCATGTCTTTGCTCATCACAAGCTTAGCCTGGCATTTAGATAATTAATGATGAGATTTTTTATTTGAGTCATGTAGTTTGTATGTTCATGCTTAAGAATTGAAATGGTTTTCTCCAAATATTCTTTTTTAAGTTTGTAGTCATTTTTTGCTTTTTGAAATCAACTTTCAAGATGTTTAAGGACTTAAGGTTAAATCTCATCTCTAAGTTATAGGACCTACACCTACTAACTTTAGCAATGCATTCTAGGGTATAAAGATGTTCCAATACCTTGGCTTCTTCAATCTCAGCCATTAGTGCTTAGTTTGGAGATGCATCTTCAACTTGGAAACTCCAATCAAAGCCTCCTTTTTAAGCAACTACAACTTGTTGCTTGGACTTCTTAGAGTGTGGAACTCCTTCAGTGTAGTTGGGCCTAGGTTGTGCTTGGCCACCATTTTTCCTTGGTGCCTTGCACTCCCTAGCAAAGTGTCTCATTTAGTTATATTTGTAACACTTCACCTTGCTTTTATCCAACCCAAACTTTCCACTTGATATATTGCTAGGAAACCTCCTCCCTGTCCTCCTGTAGAACTTCTTGGCTCTATGGGTGAGAAGAGCCATCTGTTGGACTATCTGCATATACTCCAGATCATCTAGATGGATGCAGTCTAAGTCTTCAAGGGTGAAAAAGAAGTTCCTTGTTCTTTTATCAGTAAACACAAAGGCTTGTGATGAGCTTGTCTCTTACAATAGGCTTACCTGGACGTAGCTCTCCCTTGGTGTCTCTAGAATGGTGATGAAAGGGCCTTTTTGTGAGTTATTAGGGTAGTAGATGAGATGATGTTGTAGTTCTCTGCAACCCCTTTCAACCACATGAAAGGCAGAACTCTATTTATTGATGGAGTTATCATATTGGTTTTGCATGTCCATATCCATCTGGTATCCACTAAGTATACCATACAACTCAATAAGAGTAAGGGTCTTGAGGTTTCCAGTCCTCTTAATGACCATATAATAGTTTGACCATTATCTAGGAAGAGATAAGTTGAACTTTCTAACAATGTACTTATTCTTAATAGTTACTCCAATATCCATTAGAGTATCCACAATCTTAACATACCTGAAGTATTGTTAAGTCATGGTTTTGTCTGTCTTGAAGGTGAAAATCTCATACTGCTACTTCTAGAGGTCTTACTTGTTCTCTTGGCTTCATTAGACCCCTCATACATCAGCTTTAGTGCATCCCATAGTTGCTTAGTAGTTTTGCACTTCTTGAAGCCTTTGTAGATAGAGTTAGGAAGAGTAGTTTGTAGGGCGGTCATGCCTTTCTTTTTTACATCTATCTTCTTCCAGTCTTTTTTAGAGTAGTTAGTCACTTTCTTTGGTATCTTGCCACCTCCCGTAGCACCTAATGAGGTGCATGGCACATGAGGTCCAAAGAGAACATATCTCCATATCTTGTCATCTTGAGACTTGATGAAACCTTCTATTCTTTTGCACCATGTATCAATGTCATTAGAAGTGATCAATGAAGACTTTGTCATAGTACTGGTTTCCATATTAGCCTTAGTGAGAGCTGCCATTTTAGATGTTAAGTGATTTGTGAAACATAGAGTATTTAAGATAGTGAGATCTTATAATAAAGAGTGTAAAATGCTCTAATACCAATTGCAGGACCGGTTAAGAGATGGTAAATACAATCTGTGTCACAATAAGGAGTGTTGAAACACTTAATGAATCAAATAGAGAACCAAGTTTATAAGAAAGATACTAAGAACACAATAAGTAAAATGAGATGGAACTAAGAACAATGAAAGAATAAGTATGGTTTTCAAGAATGTTTATATTGCTCTCAAGCTCTATTACAAGTGTTACAAAGCATAAAAAAATACAAGAACTTGAGATACTTTATTCTACTTCCTACAGTCGGCTATACTTTAAAAGTCAGCTGGAAACACTAATCTAGGTAATAAAATCAATGTACAGTCAAAATGCATATTACCTTTTTCACTTGTGACTATTAAATGTCATAGCTCGCATCCTAATCTAATACCAAAAGGATAAAAGGAACAAAGTAGAAACCTATAGACTCCAAACCATAATCTCCAGTTAACTAAAGCATGGACCTTTTCACCATCATGTATAAGTAGGTAAGTCTTTAGAGTGGTAACGAAAAGTTGGTCAGCTTTATACAAAAGTTGGTTAAAGAAAGCATATTTTCTTTGTCTTTGTAAGAAATCGGTCTTCAGTATTTTGGCTTTGGAAGACTTCATCTTTGGCTTTAGAAGAATTGGTTTTTGGTATCAAAAGATTTTGCACTTAGAGTATTTTCAATAAAGTATGTATAACTTCCGTAGTAACTTCTACTCTACACTTCATTCATGCATCCTTGAATCTCTTTGATTGTTTTGGTTGCATTAGCCTTACAAATATAACCTACAAGAACTTCATGATCAAGAAAATCATTAACATTTTAAATTTTACTCCAAGTTAAGTTGGCCATTATCAACACAAGAGACACATGTATAAGATGATTTGATAATGAAAAAGAGTTTAATATGGTTATTTTTACTTTCAGTTTGACTTTGCAAATTAAAGTTCAAATTTTGACTTATCAAAAGTTAAAATTATGAATTTTCGACCTAATATTTTATTACATTTATCAAAATTAGTATAATGTTTATTTTCTTCATTTATCATGTAAGTCCTTTAAGAATGACTTATTATCATCTTCTAAGTATTATTGTTAAGGTTAATTTCATTTTAACATGATTTGATTTTCAATACCCTGTTCATCAGGATTTCTTTGAATATGTTCTTCTTGTTTGAATAGAGTTAATAAATAAAAAAAGTTGTTCATTTAGGTCTAAAACAATTATATTAACTTATTATTAATCATCCTTCTTGTTGTTAAACCTAGGGTTCATCATTAATATTTTTTAAGTTGATTAAATTGAAATGGTCATGTAATTACCTTAAAATCGATATTCCTATGGTAAAGGATCAATCTAAGATGACAATGATGCTTAGAATTGGTATGACTCGAAGGTTTGTGGATAATTTTGGATGATGAATTGGTGAAGAACACTCATCGCATATTTAGTCACTCAAATTTAAAAAGTGTTAAATGATGTAACTAAATTGATTTAAGTAGGTGGACTGAGTTTCTGTTTAGAAATTGTAAGTGTTAAAAATGATTTTGGTGCAAAATTTTTCATTTTACTTAGTGTACTGTAGCTAGTGTTTGTCTACTATTCATCGCATTAACAAATGCGGATGAACAAATAATTCATACGCATTTGATATAGTTGATTGCATAAATTAATGTTGATCCATATTTGATGTCAACTATTTTAGTCATTACACAAATGTGTTGTACAAGTTACTACTCGCATTTAACAAATGAAATGAACAATGCACTTGTATTTGTTTCACTTAATGCAACATGCATTAATTTGTGCCCGCATTAGTCAGATGTGGGTGAACAATCAGTACTAAGCACTATGCTTTGTGTTAGTTCACTCGTATTAACTAAGTTACTAACACTTAGAAACTTTTCAAGTTCAAAGCATAGCAACATTGTTACCCGTATTGACATTATTCAACGTATTACCGAAATACAAATGAGCAACACTTATCAGCATTAGTTATATCTCACTCGTATTCACTGCTACTAGTATTTGTATTATACTTGACTTTATTTTTATATATTGAATACCCGTATTGGTTTAGTGTTTGGTTTACCTTCACCCGCATTAAACAACACTGTTACCCGTATGAAGTTGTTATGGGTTGATTTTGATTTTCCTTCTCTTGTTGTCTTCAACTATTGAACCATATTAGTCTAGTTGATTCTTAATTCTTTTCTTGCTCTCTTCTTTCTTGCATCTTGCTCTTGCTATTTATTACTTTTTGAATCATAAATATTTGATATTGTAACTTGTTCTTTGTAAGCCGTGTTTCTAGGCAACCTCATAGTTTGTTAGAGTATATATTGTCATATACAGTGTGTCTGTCGCTTGACGAATAATCTAGGCTTAATGTAATACACTTGATATGTTGTAAACATATGAAACTAAGTCATTCACAGGAGCATATGCGAATGAGACTCAATCATACGACTGAGCCATGCTAATGGACCAGTCGTGCGACTAAGAGATGCTATTGGGCCATTCGTAAGACTGAACCATAAGTATGGTCCAGTCGTACGATTGAACCACACACATGGTCCAATCGTACGAATGGGCCCAGACTCATTTGATATGGGATGAGGCATATAAATACCAGTTTCATTGTGTAGAAAGGGTTAAGGAGTGTGCCCGGGGCCTAGGTGCTGTCGGATAAGAGGGGAGATCATGCTCGATCTACCCTTGCCAAGAGTCATGATTCTTATGTTTAACGAGCTTGTAATCATTAGGTTTTATCAATGAAACCATTTTATTATTGTTCGTTATCTTGTTTGTGTCTTGGTTTTGGTTTTGTTTCCTTCCGTCAAGAACATGCTCGGATGTCAACTGCTCCAGCGACTTCACAATTGCAGGTTACTGCTAGAATGATCTAACAATCATTCTAGCAAACCGAGCTCTTGATTTTTGGATCTATTTCATGTTCTTTGACGTTAAACCCACTTCGTGTTCTTTGTGTTTTGCTCAGATCTTGTTATGTGTGTTGTTTCGTGGTTAAAATCGAACTCGGAACCACGTTCTTATTACCCTTGCGAATCTTATGATGTCTATTTTGTTTTGGTTCTTGTAAAATTCAACAGATTAGGGTTTTTGGCAGCCATGGCGGCTGTAGATCTGAAAATCTGCGTGCAGATCCGCTCATGTGACTGGACCATGCAACTGGACCATTCGTACGACTGGACCATGATAATAGACAATTCGTACGACTGGACCATTCGTACGACTGGACCATGCTAATGGACCATTCGTATGACTGGACCATGCTAATGGACCATTTATACGACTGGACCGTGCGACTGGACTAGTCTTATGTCCAGTCGTGTTACTGGACCAGTCTTATGTTTAGTCATGCTACTGGACCAGTCTTATGTCCAGTCATGCTACTGGACCAGTCTTATGACCAGTCACACGAATATATCATTCGTATCATCTATTCACACGAATGTGATATTTGTCATCCATGTCATACAAATGAATGGTGTTCCAGACAAAAAAAAAAGTAAAAAAAGTCTTGAATTGCCTCTTGCACAGATTTGAGGATGAGCGAAGCACATTCACCCCGAGGTTCTTTTGTCAAATAAGTTCGATGGATACCCTATTATTCATTGGACTTCGAGAATAGATTAATGTAGTTAGAACACGAAAGAGAGAAGAGAAGATGCCAGCAGTCGGTGCTGATTTTGTGGGGTAGTCAGGAACATCTGACTATTTATGGGCCAATCAAGTTATACTTATCCGCACAGAGAGGATTCTGATTCTTAGGGGGAATCCATGTACAGAGAAATTGAAGATGTAATCAGAAAGTGATGATGTGAGCTGGTTTCTGATGATGAATCTGAGTGCATACTGATTTGTTTGAGATTGTCAGCTATGGATTGGAACCTTCTACTTTTTGCCCAATACACCGTATGAAGACGCTAGGAGAGCACAATGTTTATATATTGGGATATGCTGAATTTGAGGGGGAATTTTTACATGTGTTAATGTTAATCAGGTTAGCATGTGGGAAGGTTGGAGCAATGGAAAATTGTTCATGTCATTATCTGGAAAAATCAGTCATATGGGGAATCTTGTTGATATGATGGTGTTCTACAAAGTAAACGAAACCTATTGTGTCTAAATTCATTTTCAGGGATACTATAGCAACCTGACGGATCAGCAACATTGGCTAATATGGTTTTTCGTTTCATTCTATTGGAAACCAGAGCAAAGAATGACTGAAGATTGTAAGAGGTGTTATCTACTATTCGCAAGCAACGTCCAAGGGGGAATTTGTTGGAGCATATATTGTCATATATAGTGTGTTCGTCGCTTGACGAATAGTCTAGGTTTAATGTAATACACCTGATATGTTGTAAACACATGAAACTGAATCTTTCGCAGGAGCATATGCGAATGAGACTCAGTTGTACGACTGATCCATGCTAATGGACCAGTCATGCGATTGAGAGATGCTATTGGGCCATTTGTAAGACTGAACCATAAGTATGGTCCAGTCATAGGATTGAACCATACGCATGGTCCAATTGTACGAATGGGCCCAGTCACATTTGATATGGGTTGAGGGCTATAAATACCAGTTTCATTGTGTAGAAATGGTTAAGGAGTGTGCCCGGGGCCTAGGTGTTGCCGGATAAGAGGGGTGATCATGCTCGATCTCCTCTTTCCAAGAGTCGTGATTCTTATATTTAACGAGCTTGTAATCATTAGGTTTTATCAATGAAACCATTTTATTATTGTTCGTTATCTTGTTTGTCTAATGCTTTCGGTTTTTTTCCTTCCGTCAAGAACACGCTCGGATGTCAACCGATCCAACAACTTCAAATAGTTTGATTTTGTATATAGAAATACATATTTCTTAAACTTTAAACATTCGTTATCATAGTAGTAGAAACTAAAACTGTCAATACTTAGGTAATTATCTAAAACATATTACACTCATTCATATTAAAGTTCTATTTATTAGTATTCTAGTCTTCAACATGGCTAGGTATCTTCATATTTGTCCCAATATATCATATTTTATTTCATCTTTCCTTTACCCGTTAGAGCTAATGTTCATACAAAAGTCAACAGTGTTGAGTGAGTTATAGTTTTAAACTTTAAAGAAACTCTTTGGCATTAATCAATACTTTATACATATAATATCTTTTCATCATTCATACTCTATATCAGTTTTCATATTTTAACACTATACTCTTTCATTTACTTTCTTCTTATCTTTTCTCTTTACCTTCAGAGATAGTAAACGTACTAAGCTCTTATCATGGTGAGCATACACTAGGTATAACTTCTATCAGGGTAAATCTGCATAAGGCAAGGTCTTTTAATTTTCAGTGTACATGTCATAACTCTTGCAAGGGTAAGAGAGAACAAGGTGTCTCACCCTCAAAATCAACTAGTAGGTTTTTACCATGGGGCGCATGACAAATAAGGATTTTAGACATAGTCATATACCATTAAAAGTAAATGTTTAACGATAATACAAATTAAAACATAGTTTTTAATGTAATAAATATAGAAGCGTAAACGTTTACAAATCCATAAGTAATAAATACACAAGACAAGGCACAGAATGAAAATAAGTACTTTTTAAATGAATTTGTTTTCAAATGGTACATCTGATGCATGAACCTCAAATGTGCAACCCTTGCCATAAGCGTGTCAGCAACCTAAGAAAAGATGCTAAAGTGTTAGGAAAATATTGGTGAGTTCAAAGGTGTAAATCAAATAAAATGTTTGAGTGTTTTCAAGGTAAAAGAAAAATATTAGCATATGTAGCTAACCTATATATCAAGTTACTTAGCATTTCAAAACTAAAGTTGAATGTTTGTCAGTAGTTTGTCTTCTGCCACGTCTTATCACAGAACAAAGACAAATGTCTTGGTCAATTAAACACTTGTTTGACCTTCATTCTAGTTAGTGTGACTAACACAGGTGAAGATTATAAAATCTAGTAGTACTCCAAAATATTACCTTGCTAGTTTGTTACTTATAGTTCGAGAATGTAAGAACTTTTGTAATAATGTTTGCTTTACAAATACAGTCGATATAACAATAATACTAAGACCAAATAAATAGCTTCATGTTTTTTCCCCATAAAGGGACGTAAAAGTGGGGTCATGAAGACTAACCTTAGAATGCATAGGAAACACGAAGTTCAACAGCCTTACCTAACAAATGTAATTCTGTAAGTGTTGTACATAATTTTTAAATGATACCGATTATATACAAACAACCTAAACTGTTAGTATCTTTCAGTAATGCTTGACAAGTTTGGAAATTTTGACTTATTGACCAAACTTTACTTTTGTTGACAAGAGTTGACTTTTGTTGGCTAAAGTTGACCGGTTTGACCTGAAGACCCATTGGTGACTCAAATAAGCAAAAATATATTTAGTTATGCACTAATTATTCAAATAATGAATCATAAAAGTTCATGTCAAATATCTATTTTCAAAATTCGTTATTTTTAGAAAGTATAACCTTATTTCACATATGTAACCTATTTGAAGATTATGAAGCATATCATAACAAACATTTCAACTATGCATGTATTTCATCTAACAAACACCCATTTCATATTAATGCAACCTAAAACATCACTATGCCTAACATTTCCTAATATAGATATGCAAGAACAAAATTTGCATAAATTTCATAAAATATCTTCTAACTTATTCCTATGATCATTCTAACATTAATTACATCAACATATCATGTTCCATACATATCGTATTCAACATTCATCATATCATGTCACAAAATTTTCCTTAAATAGTTAGCATGTTCATACGAAGCATTTTTCATAATTTAATAGATCTCAATCCATTCTTAAATTCTAAACATCATGCAAGACCGATTAAAGGATGGTCAATATAAATAGTTTTATAGTGAGGAGAGTGTTAAAAAAAACTTAACAGATCAAATAGGGAACTGGGTTTATATGGAAGACACTTAGAACACAAGTAAGTATTGAGACATACCAAGAACAAGAAGAAGATAAGTATGGTTTTAAAGAATGTTATGTATTGCTCTTAAGTTCTATTACAACTGTTATAAAGCATAAAAAGAAATACAAGAACTTGAGGTACTTTATACTACATCCTACAGTTGGCTATACTATGAAAGCCAACTGGATACACTAATCGAGACAACAAGATCAATATACAGTCAAAAGACATATTGCCTTTTGACTTGGGACTATGACATGTCATAGCTCACATCATAAGATATTACAAAAAGGATAAAAAGTACAAAGTAGAAAGTTATAGACTCCAAACCATAATCTACATTTCACTAAGCATGGACCTTTTCACTAACTTATATAAGTTGGTGAGCATTTAGAGTGACAGTATAAAGTTGATCAACTTTATGCAAAAGTTGATTAGAGAAAGCATGTATTCTATGTCTTCGAAAGAAAACAATCTTCAGTCTCTTGGCTTCAGAAGACTTCACTTTTGGCTTTGGAAGATTTGGTCTTTGGCTTCAGAAGATTTACACTTGAAATATTTTCCCTGTAGTGTGTAGAAGTTTAGAAAAAATAATTTTTACTATGTACATCATGTATTCATGCCGGAAGCTCTTTGGTTGCTTTGATTGAATCAGCCTTTCAAGTATAACCTTACAAACTCCCCTTAGGCTAATGCTACCAAAATAGAGAAGGACACTTAGATATTGACAATTTTCCTAAGGATCAAGACAATTCATTTCTTTATCATTTGGTTAGGATCCATCAAACTTTCATGGTACCTTCTCATGTCATAGAGAACTTTCATAGGAAGATCAAGCATATCCTAGCAGAAATAGACATATTGACCTCCTTGATCTCTGATGAAATACCATCTGTCAGGATTTGTAGCAAATGTCCAGGACAAGATGGGTCTTCCAGCTGCAAGAGGCTCTACTTGTGCTAGAATTAGTTGGGCAGCCTCTTCTTGAGCCACATCGGGATGCTCTTACTCATCTTGAGGTATGGAGGTGGATTTCTTGGACTTCTTATTCTTCTTAGTGTCCCTCTTCATGGCCATCCTTTTCCTCCTCTTTGAAGACTTTAACTGAAAAGACTGACCTTCAGCACCTGGTTGTTCTTGTGTGTCATTCTTTGTTGGGTCCTTTTCCGTCACAGGTTCAAAAGGAAAAGGATCATGACCCTATTCGGAAGATGAAGTTGGTTATGGTTCAACACTAGGTCCAGGATGTGTTGTCTTTTGGGGTTTAGCCTTGACCTCAACTTCAGGAGGAGCTTAACTTGGCGGAGAATGCAAGTCAACAAGCTCCACCCTTTTAGTCATCTGCTTGATCACTCAAATGTGCTCATCCATAGTGGAAAGAGACATTAGACCAAGCCTCCTTCCGAAGAACCCATACAGCTTCAAGAAGCTCATCACCCTCTACCTATCGGACTTCTTTAGGCTCTTTTGGATGATGGACTTTGTAGCTTCTTTCTTCATCTTTCTCTTAGAATTTTTTTGTTCTTTTAATACTTGTTGTTAAAGTTTCTTATGATACTCAAACTCTATATACTCATATGATAAGGGAAGAAATGCATATGCCTGATAGAGGCTTGTGGCACTCAAGTAGCTAATCGTGTTGTGTAGCTGCTACCTCAGGGCTTTCTTGAACTGGGCAAAGGATAAACAAATGCTTGTAAAGCCTTTTCTACCTCCTTTCTTCTTTGATCTTAAGGAGCAATTCTACATCCTATGCCTCTTTCCTCTCCTTTTACAGCTTTATGTTTGCGAGTTCATTAAATTCCTCTAAGGGAAGAGAGATGAGTTCATCTATGTTATAGTTCCTAATTCCCAAGTAGTTTAATTTGGTTTCCCACAACTCATCATCTTGAGTATTTGGCCTAGGGTAGCCCTGATTGCAGCTTCCATGAAGCTTGGGGACCACTTGAACTCTCTCTATTAGCTTCTTCTTCCTCTCTCTCCTCCTTCAAAATCTTATCAGGAGTCCGTTTCCTTTTCTCTTTGTCTCTGATAGCCTTGGTGACTCAAGGTGGAGAGAGCTTCAGCCTTCATTGCTTGGTTCAACAATCAAGCTCTAGCCAGAGAGAGGTTGTGAAGCACCTTCACCGGTTGGTGCCTCACTGAGGGTAAAGGATGTTGATGTAGTTCGTATGACAAGGTTCATAGGGTCTATGACTGGGCGTTTAGTCCAGGTTTCCCCTTCGAACCTAATCTTTGGATCCATCTCAATATCCAGTTGACTAATGACATCGCTTGTTAGCCTTTATCTTCTTTTTTAGTCTGAACTCTTTAACAGTCATTTCTTGAATCCTCTCAGCTAGTCAGTCAGCTTGCTTGTTTTGACATTGGCAAGTGACATATAAACTAGCAAAAGACTATCATAGTACTTCAGGGTCTGAGAATTGAAGACCTCTTGTTTCCCCTAAAGTCTATGCAGTATCAAGGCTCTCCTGTCAACATCATACCCTCCCCGAACAAACTTTGTAGAAGTGAGTCCACATCAACATGGACATGAGGAGGTTGCTGAGTACAAAAAATTGCAAGTGAGGGTGGTGAGTCCTCAATGTCCATACTCTAAGAAAAACACCCAGGTTTTGTGATTGCTTGGACTTTCTCCCTCTTTTTGGAAGCATCACCTTCTTGCATAGGTGAGTTGGGGCTTAAGACTATCACATCCACAGGTTCTTGTCTTCATGGTTGAGTCCTCCTTAAAGGTCTCCCAGTGAGTTTTTCCTTGAGACCAGAGATCTCAAGTTTCTAATCATTTACCCTTCTTTGCAAGGTAGTCACTTGAGATTCCAAGTGACTAACCTTGGAGACTAAATAGGTGCATGTTTTAGTCAGTTTTTGTACCTTTATTCTCATATTCCCCTCATCTTCATCAGAAAAATCAATCACGAGGGGATGAAAGAATAGGACCTAAGTCTTCTTCCTCATCACCAGCACTTTGTTCCTGGCTGCTGGATTTCCCCTACACCATGACAACTTCAGGTGATGTGTCAAGAGGATGATTTGCCATGATTGAGGTCTTAGTGATGTAATCACTTGAAGAAGTGAAAGGCACTTACATATGGATCTCCTTAACATGTTCAGGAAGATCCACCTCAATAGTAGGTGGATGATGTGGGCTAGATATGGGTGATGCAAGAGCACTCATCTCTCCTTAAGCAGGGGTGGAGAATAGAGACTTATGGTACTCACTGAAGCTCGTGTCCTGATTATCATAGAACTTTAGGTTGGGTATTGGTTATTTAAGATCTAGAGGCTAGGGATGGTAACTTTCCCCTAAGGTTGTTTACTAGAGTTTTGAGACTCTGAGTAAAGACATAAGGTTGTTGGGGTTATGAGATCATTAGACTAAGCATGAGGAATCTTAGCACTTAGCATTGGTGAGATGGGAGTGGTTTACTCCTCAGGGGAAGTGGTAGCTCCAGTGTCCACTTCCTCTTACATAGGTGGTGATATGGGGGCTTGACAAGCTGAGTAGCTTGTGTAGGGGTTCGTTTGGATTTTCTTTTATAGGTGATGGTTACTTGTTGCTATGTGGGTTGTTAAGAAGTAAAAAGTGTGGGTTTAACACTAGCAAGTGATACTAGTTTGTCACCTTAGGCAATGAGCACTAACATTTTTGGGACAAGGTCTATTTCTACCCATGAGAAGCCTACCATAGGCTTTCTCATAGTCTTAAAGATATTGGGCTTCATCTGTCCAAATTTTAGAACATTATGTGTTCCCTTTAATTATGAGCCATATTCATAGTTAAGAATGTGCTAGGCATATCTAAGGAAAATATAATATTCTAAGGAGTCTAAGTTTGCAAGTAAACTAGTATAGACAAATTATGAATACCTAAACTTGACCCCCCTAAACCATCCCATGGAGTATATAGGAAAGGTCTTCAGGAATTTGGTCATATCCTCCATGCTTGTTGGATAAACTATGATGAAAACATGGAAAAGGTACTTCCACTAGGTGGAGACCTTCCCTTTCCTAAAGGTTCTTACAGTGTAATTACCTTCATAGCCCATCTGTCCAAAGGGTTGGTTGACAGCAGACTTGGGGAAGGACAAATTACCTTCTACATCATCCAGCATAAAATTTGTGTTTATGAAGGTTGGGGTGATGAAGATTGTCCTCCCCGACACTGTGACAGATTATGCCTTCTCCCCATCCACAGTGACCTCTTAGAAGTTTCACAAAAAATCTAATAGTTTATCCTCATAAAGTGGAGGATCTATGAAGAAGGAGGTGAAGTAATTTGACAGATTTAAGAAGCGACAAACCTCTGAGAAGCCAGGATCTTTCTCAGAATTTAACAAAGCAACCTGATTGTGTTGTTTGTGTAAGTGCATGGAAAAATCGGGATGGTTTCTACAATCATGGTTGATTATTTTCAGGTAGCTTTGAGGTAGCATTGAGGTGAAGGAATATAAGAACAAAAGAATTGTTGGGTAATTTTAGGTTAAAGAATTTGCATATGAAGAAGATAGTGAGAGAGGGGGAAGCGTTGAGTGTATATTTATGAAATGGATTTGAGACAAAGTTAGTGTAAAAGGATAAACTTTAAAATTTGGAGTTGGTCCTAGCTCTGAAAAAGGTGCCCAAAAAAGTAGTTTTCTCGAAAGTCAAACATCTTCCGGAGGTATTTTGTCTTAGAAAGTTTTATAATAACTTCCGAACTCAATTTTCCTTCGGAAGATTTTCCTTATCTTTATGGAAATATGCATCGGAAGAAAATTACTTAGACTATTTTTTTCTCTTGAGACATATTTAGGGGAAGAGATTAAAACTTAGAAGTTTTATGCTTAAGAGAATAAAAACTTTTGAGGCTTAATTGCTTTCAGAAGAAAATTGTCCTTCAAAAGACATATAAGTACTTAGAAGCGTATTTTTTCTTTAGAAGATATATCAAAATTTCCTCTAAGGGTAAATTTCTTGTAAGTAGTTATCTGATTTGAAGACTTAATATTCTTCCGAAGACAATGTTGATATCTTCCAAAGAAAAATATGTCTAAAATTACCAAAATGTTAAGGAATATCATTTAAAAAAAATTGAAAGTAAACTGGGTTATGTAGGTGATAATTTAGACAACTAAGGACACATATGTTTTAGATATATCTTCATTTAAGATTTAAGAAAAAATACTCAAAGTTAATCATCTCAATAGTTGATACAAGATATATGAATCTCAGTTCATCAAAAGCCTTTATTAACAAATCAACATATTGTTCATTTGTGCTAACTTTGATTAGTTTCCAAAATTATCTCTAATTAAATGATACCTGATGTTGATGTGTTTCGTCTTTGAGTGCTGCCCAGGATTCTCTACTGTTGTTATCTATGTGGATTGAAGTCTCCATGAATTTGAATCCATAGTCTAACATCTAATTCAGAATCCAAAGAACTTGAGCACAATAGCTAGCAGCAGTAATGTTTCAACTTCAACAGTTGATGCAGACACACATGATTGTTTCTTGCATTACCATGAGATTATCCTTCCACCAAAGAATTGATATCCCCCAAATGTAGACTTTCCAGTCATATTGCAGACATTATAGTCACTATCTATATAGGCATACAGATTGAAGTCAGAATTCTTAAGATACCAAAGGCCTAATTTAGGAGCACCTTTGAGATATCTAAGAATCCTCTTGACAACAACTAGGTGTGACATATTGGGGTTGGCTTTATATCTTGCACATAGACGAGTAGCAAACATGATATCAAGCCTGCTATTTGTGAGGTTCATAAAAGATCCAATCATAACTCTATAGAGATGTTCATCTACACACTTTCCCTCGAGATAAGGTCCAAGGGAATGGTTTCTAGCTATGGGTGTCTTTGCAACCTTACATTCAGTCATGTTGAATCTTATAAGTATGTCATGCACCTACTTTGACTAACTTATGAAGATGCCATTGTCAATCGGCTTCACTTGAATTCCTAGAAAGAAATTGAGTTCCCTCATGGTGCTTATTTGGAATCTTCTTCATCAACATCTCAAAGTAGTTGTAGAGCTTTGATTAGTTGACCCAAAGATAATGTCATCCATATAAACTTGAACCAGCATCAAGTCATTCTGTGTTCCTTTGTTAAAGAGGGTTCCATCTATAGTACATCTCTTGTAGCAATGCTGATAGAGATACTGAGATAGTGTCTCGTACCACTTCCTTAGAGCTTGGTGCAGCCTATAAAGAGCTTTATCAAGCATGACATACAACTCCTCATCTATCACCCCATATAGAAAAGCACTCTTGATATCAAATTGGTAGGCCTTGAAATCCTTGGATGCAACAAAAGCAAAGAATATTCTAATAGCTTCAAGTCTTGCCAGATGAGCAAAAACATTTTTGTAGTCTATCCCCTCTTCTTGTGTATACCCTTAAACATCTAGTCTAGCCTTATTCTTGATGACAAGTCCTCTATCATCTTTCTTGTTCTTAAATACCCATTTAGTTCCTATTGTTGTCTTCACTGGAGGGAGAGGACATAGGTTCCATACCTTTTGTCTTTTGAATTGAAACAGCTCCTCCTGCATTGCTTCAATCTGACTTCCATCTTTCAAATCCTTATCAACCTTCTTTGGCTCTATTTGGGATAAAAAAGAAGAGTATAGACAAACATTTTTGTCATGAGTTTTTTTCCCTTGTTCTCACCCCTATGTAAACATATCCAATGATGTTTGTGGTGTGTTGTGACTTGTGGATCCTGAGTTGAGGAATCATAGCAAGTTGATTGGACAGATCTAAATTTGTGAAGTTTAGATGTGTTTCCCACCACATTACAAAACTAATAAAGAGAAGCTTGATCCAATGAGTGTATGACATCATTGATGTTGTCTTCCATGGAGTGGTTATCAGCATAAAGAATTTCTTGATCACTATCACCATCACCATTTCCTCCTACATTTGAAGCTCCTTTATTTGAGTTTTGTGTCTCTGAGATGGAATTTGTAAGCACCAATGATTTATCAGCTAGATTTGTCATGGTTATACTAATAGAAACTCCATCTGCAAGGTTAGTTACCCCTAGAGCTGAGGTACTATTCTTGCTTGGCCTTCTCAGCTCAAATTTTAGGTCAGGATCTCCTGTTGATAAGTTAAATGTAGATCCTAAAACATTCTCACAAGATTTGTTAAAACAATTTAACTAAATTAAGATCAAACAACCAATCAGGACTAGAACCTTTCACACTGGGAGTGTGCTTATTGAAAGTCACATTGGCTGACTTTTCAACTACTCTAGTTTTGAGATTGCATACTCTATAAGCCTTAATTTTAGAGTAGTATCCAATAAATTTTCCATCATCTGATTTCTCAGCAAATTTGGCTACTTGATCTTTGGTATACAAGATTATGCAAAGACATCCAAATGATCTGAGGAAACCAATGAAATGTCTTCTTATGTGCCACAACTCATAAAGAGTCTTAGCATGAGTCTTCAC
>BJCM01210205.1:0-29143 GCA_018326385.1 Flaveria bidentis | reverse complement strand
GTTACCAACTTTAGTTGGTGACAAAAGGTAAGTCAGGGACATGTCCTGACTACCATATCACAGATAAGACTTTATCTGAGATACCTTAAACTATAGTCTTGTAGTATAGGCTTTAGCTAAGAGATCCCAGCTGGTATCAAAGTATATCCGGCTGTAGGTAGTATTATATATAGGTTCTCTTTGTAACTCATTGTAACAACTACTTGTAAGAGTCTTGTATTATTGAGTTAAGAAACAATATATAAAAGTACCTTAAAAATTACTTTCTGTGTTCTTTATTACTTTCTATATTGTGATCAACTCTTACAGATTCTTTCTATACCTGAGTGTTGTTCTAGGTGAGTTTGAGCGAAAACATTATGTTCAGTGACAAACATCGATCCTGCAATAGGAGATGGATTGCATATATTTAATAAATAGTTACATCTAAGTACATAAAGAAATAGTGGCAACCCAACATGAAACAGTCCCCAAAAATACTAGAACTGAGGTCATGGAAGATTTTTAGTGAAATTGTCAGCCACCTAAAGCTTGGTTGGGATAAACCGAGTGCATAGTTTGGTGGACAGGGCAAGCTCGCCAATAGAATTATAGTCAAGGTCAACGAGTTTGTGTGCAACGGGATTTTACATGAGAAAAGAGCATTATGGTTATCACACAAAAGAGTGGGCTTATTCGAAGGTAGGGCATGAATATTGCGAAGCCAGGTAGGTAATCCATATTAGTTTCACTCAATATTGTCCATGGCCTGGAATTTTGATTCACAACTTGAGCGAGAAATAGTGTGTTGTTTCTTTGCATTCCAGGAGACAAGATTGTCCCTAAAGAAAATAAAGTAGCTACAGGTAAATCATCAAGTTTTAATACAACGAGCCTAGTCTGCATCTAAATAGCCAACAATCTTGGTATAAGATGGTTTACTGTAGGACAAACCAAAAGAAATGTTGCCTTTGATATATCTAAGGATCCATTTACATATTGATAGTGAGTGACAGTTCGAGCATGAAGAAACTTGTTAACTTGATTTACAGCATAAGAAATATCCAACCGAGTTTTGTTTATATGTTAAAGAGCTCTAACAAAGGATTGGTAAAGGGTGGGATCTTATAGGGTTTACTAGTGGCGGTTAGTACCTTAATTTGATGTATTTAGATCAATGTTGATGTTATCAAAGTTATCCACATTGTTTATTTATTTCTCTTTTTCTTTAGTAGATGCTTGATATAATTCACATAGATGTAAAGTAGTGCGATAAGCCTTTGAATAGTGGTTTGTACTTTCACATCTAAGACAATATTGCCATAATTTTGATAAGTACAAGCTTTATTTATAAATTGGTTTTGGTGGCTGAAATTGATAGTTCGTTGTCCATGGTCACGCCACAAGAATGACCTTGATTATTATTTTTCATTTAAAAGGATGATTACGACCATAAAAGTGGGATTTATTAAAATGGCCACGACCATAACCTCGCCCACGACCTTGTTCCCATTCACATCTAGAGATTTTGTTATCATTACTATTAACATCATTTACTTTTGGAACTGTTAGTGAACATGTGGAACGAGATTTATGATTTTTCATTAATAGCTTGTTATTTTCCTCCACTACAAGTAGATATGAAGTTAGATAAAAAATTCTTAAAGTTTAGCAATTTGTATTGGTTATGCAAACTCATATTTGATGCATGAAATGTGAACATATTTTTTTCCAACATGTCTTCCTCAGTAATTATATACCCGCAAAATTGAAGTGTTGAGTATATTTTGAATAGAGCAGATACATACTCATTTACTTTTTTAAAATCGTGGAACTTTAATTTGTTACATTCATTTATAGTAGCAGAAAGTAAAACTTCATTTTGATTATCAAATCTGCTTTGTAAGTCTTTTTATAGATTATATGGATAATCACAATTCAAGTATTCAAACTGTAGTATTTTATTAATGTGGTTATGCAAAAAGAAATGAGTTTTCGTTTTGTTTTGTTCCAAGCAAAATTTCTCTCTTATATAGTTTTTAAGACTCCCAAGGATTTAAAATATCTTTTTATACAAGCTTTTCATGACATATATTTTTCTTCACTAATATCAAAAGCTGAGAATTCAATTTTCTCATTGTTCGACAATTTTGTTTGCTAAACAAGAATTAAGCAAATAATAAAATAATTATTACAACCCATATATATCAATAAACATAATGATACAATAGAGCAGTAAAGCTATAAACAAATACAAAAATAAGAAAATTTTAAATTCTTCAGATGAGAGTTCAGTAATAGGGATAAGAATTAAAATGAGTATTATGGTTGCCAGAACCAAAACCGGGTGGATAATTTTTGAAAAATTGTCTAGGATAAACTTGAGAAAAAAAGGAATCTGTTTATTGTAAACGAAAATAGATCGATGGTGCTCATTTTATAATTTAAATAATAACCGTTCGCAACGACTATTTAATCATTTAGAACGACTATATATCTGTTTATAACAACATATGACCGATGTGTGTGTGTATATATTGAGAGTAATTTTAAATAAAATGGATAATTTTAAGATTATGTTATAAAACATGAATTAAGTTTATAAAAACAAGAGAGGATAAGAATTAAATATTAGAATAAGAATAATACGTTAGTACGAATAAATATTAATAAACATAATTAAAATGTTAGTTATATAAAAGTTAGTTGACATAGAAGAAAATATTAGTTGTATAATTAAAAATTAAGTAAAAGTTAGATGCACAGATATATGTTAGTTGCATAAGTAAATGTTAGTTGCATAATAAAAAAATAAATGTATAGATAATAGGTTAGATGCATAAGTAAAAGTTAATTGACATAAAAAAAATATTAGTTGTATAATCAAAAGTTAGATACGCAAATAGAAGTTATTTTGTTAGTAATCTCATGGTTATCAAAATGTCCACAATATGATCTCATTTATGCTTACTTTATTTATTTTAGTTATCTTCTCAATATAATATATTATAGATTATAAATTATTACTAATGAAGTGCTTATCTTGCTTAATGAATGACTTTATACTTTATTGATCTTCTTATTAAAGTATAAGAACTTTCGTACTGATAACGTGTTATAATATAAACAAACATACCCAGTAAATCCCACTCAAAAGTAGTGTCTAGGAGGGGTAGTTGGTGGCGAGTCTTTCCTTTATCTTGGGAGATAGAGAGACCGCTTCCGAAGAGACCGCCGACTCAATAAGGAAAACAATAACCGTAGCAATTATAATATACGGCATACAACACACATGTATAGATCATATAAAAGCTCAGAAAGTGTGTACAATAAATAAGCGGCAAGAAACACGAGAAAGGGCAAATTGAAGAAAACAGGGGTTCCGCAACTAAGTCTACAACTACCCTTCCTACCCACAGATCCCGTTAAAAGTCCTTAATTTTAATTCTACGCCTCCACGCACTCCTATCCTCGATCATGTGCTTAGAGAGATGCAAGTCTACCATATCTCGCCTAATTATCTCGTCCCAAGTCAACCTAGGTCTACCTCTACTCCTCCTACCTTCTACGTTGATGTTCTCTACTGCTCTAACAAGTGCTACCATCGGCCTCCGCTTTACGTGCCGAAACCATCTTAATCTTCCCTTTTGGATTTTATCCGTGATACCAGCCACCTCTAGCCTCTGTCGAAACACGTCGTTTCTTATTTGATCCAATCTTGTGTGGCCACACATCCACCTCAACATTCGTATTTCCACGACCTCAATTTGTCTCTGGTGCGATTTCTTTATGGCCCAACAGTCTGTTCCGTATAACATAGCTGGACGTACTACCACTCTGTATAGTTTTCCTTTTAGTTTTGCTGGGAACCTCTTATCACACAGGATCCCTGATGCTGCTCTCCATTTGCACCATCCTGACTGCACACGGTGAGCTACATCGCTGTGTATCTCTCCGTCCTTCTGTACGTACGAGCCCAGGTATTTGAACCTAGACGTACGATCCCTGATGCTGCTCTCCATTTGCACCATCCTGTACGTATAAGCCCATATATTTGAACCTATACGTCTACGAGCTACATCGCTGGCAACCTCTTAACAATGATTAACACAAGATCAGTGTTAAAACTTAAGAACTTTAAAAAAATTACAAGAGTAATAAGAACAGAATGCATAATTTATAAAAAATGTATACAAAGTAAACAAAATTCAACATTTACGCCTTAAAAATGACATCCAATAATTCATGAAATTTTATTAATTAATTCTTATTTATATTACCCATCCTAAACGGCAAAAGCTAAATCGGTCAAATGAATTCATGTGTTAACGTGATTGTAACGAGCGTTGGTGTCCATTTGCGACTTCTAAAACTTGATGGGTCAATAACATAAGAATTAAGATGTTAAACTTAAACGAGTCCATAAAACACTTGACGACAGTTGAACCACAGATGTAACCGACGACTCTCCGATCAACACTCCGGTCAAACCACCTCAACGGAAAATCACTCCGGCGACAATGTCGTCGACTCAACGGCAACCAAACGACTCTTGGGACTACATGCTACCAGGTCCACCTTCCCGCAGCAACGCCGGAGCCGCCGACCTCCGCGCCACCGGCCTCCTCGCCTACGCCGCCGGCAGCTCCGTCGCCATCGTCGACTCTCGCTCCATGCAACTCGTATCAGTCCTTCCGATTCCTCCACCGTCCTCCGCCACCGCCACCAGCTCTTCAACCGCATCGTATCTGTCTCCCTTCGTCACCGCCGTACGGTGGTGCCCTACGCCGATGCGCCTAGATCTCCTCTCGCACGATCCTACATCCTCGCACTCGCACCTTCTTCTCGCTGCCGGTGACCGTCAAGGTCGGATCTGCCTCCTGGATCCTCGCGTGAAGTCGTCTGTTACGCTTTTCCTGCAAACGGATCCGAACGTGAAGTTAGGGATTCAGGATTTGTGCTGGATTCAAGCGAGATCTGATTCGTGGATCATTGCTGCAATCAGTGGATCTTCGCTTCTTTCGCTGTACGAGACCTCCACCGGACGTTGTTTCTTCAAATACGACGCCGCACCGGAGGTTTTCTCGTGTATTAGACGTGATCCGTTTGATTCTCGGCATATCTGTGTTGTAGGTCTCAGAGGCTTCGTGTTAGGGATCAGAATCCACGGTGATAGCTCGGAATCCGACGTCGTTTTGAAGGAGCTTCAGATTTCTACTGATGTGTCGGAGTTGAATAAGCTGGAGAGAGATGCGGGTAACGGTGCTGGTGCTTCTGGTGTGACGAGTAATTCTCCGGCGATGGCGTTGTTTCCGACTTATGTTGTGAGAGTTGCGTTTTCGCCCCATTGGAAGCATATACTGTATGTGACTTTTCCTAGGGAGTTGGTTGTGTTTGATATGCAGTATCAGACTGCTTTGTTCCGTGCGCCTTTACCGAGAGGTTGTGGGAAGTTTCTTGATGTGTTGCCGGACCCGAGCCTGGAGCTGGTTTACTGTGCTCATTTTGATGGCAGGATCAGCGCCTGGCGGCGAAAGGAGTAAGTAGACTTGCTGCTTAACTGGAAACTGTATTCTGTATGGTTTATTTGCTGCCTTTTGCTATGCACGTGTTAATATTAGCTGCAAGTTTTCCTATGCCATTGTGATTTGAAAAGACCACTAGCTCTTTTTTAAATCATTTTCATGGTCTTTTAGATTTGTTCATTTTAGTTATTGATATATCTGAGGATCCTGCAAGATTTTGAAACTGAATGATATGCCAGTAAATTTGTTGATTTGAGTTTTTGAGACACTTTTGCATGGTAGATTGAAGGTGATATAAACTAGGATGTAGTAGTCCTCCACTGCACTATTTTAAATCTCCCCTGCACTAAGCGTATGTGATTTTCTAAAAATAAGTGTTACCGTAATCATTAACCGGCCTGTGACACCCCCGCCTCATAAATCCACAGGAGGGAATACGGTTACGAGTTGACCTAGATGCAAGGTTTGGGGTTCAAACTACTATCTCTGCCCAACGTCGTGTAAATGCTTGAATCTTGATCTTGGCTTCCGATCCTCGCCGTTGGCTGGCCACCCAGTAGCCTGGGGTGAGGATCAAATCTGGGTCTCCTTTGGAGAATCCCGGTGCCCTACCACCAAGCCACATGAAAGCACAATATATTGGTTATCCATGAATTTTCCTAATGAATATGACTCATGTATAACTATTAGAAGTGATAAGATATACATGCTTCTTGTAACTAGGAGTTAGAGGCTTTGATTGGGATGCAACGGCCTTTATATTGCATATGGATTCTTTGCACTGCCCATTGGCTAAATAATCTTTGTTTATGGATGTGTGTGTATGTGTATGTATATTATATACCGGAATGTTTTCAGAATGTGGGAGTATCTTATATGTCTATCACCACAGAGGAGAGCAGGTGCATGTAATGTGCATGATGGAAGAATTGATGCCCTCACTTGGGACACCTGTACCTTCTCCCTTAGTTCTTGCAGTTGTCATCTCTCGGTCAGATTCCACCCTCCAAAATGTTCGCAAGTATCTTTCTGACGGTCATCATAACATAGAAGTCGATGCGGATTTTGACAATCCTTTTGATTTTTGTGATGAATCCCAAGTCATTTCTAAAACACATTTGCTATCAATTTCTGATGATGGGAAAATATGGAATTGGCTCCTGACTGCTGAAGGCCCAACAGAAAATCAGAAAGATGCATCGGATGTTGGAACTGTTGCAAAAATCAGTAAAGATTCAGCTTTAGATGCAAATGCTGATGTAGTGGATTCTTCCTCTGATTCTGTAAAGGATGTGATAAAACAAACAGATAAGGAGAATATTAGAAAGGGTCATTCATCTGCCGCCAAAAAGAGCCAAGATGATCTGGAACTGAAGGTTGATACTTAAACATTTCCAAGAATCATATCACATAAATTTTATTGCTATCCATATCATAGAAGTAGGTTTGTACTTTACAAAGGACTAAATGTATTTCTTTCCTTATGTGTGTCTATAAGTAGATGGTCATGGTGTATTAGTGTTTATGTATACGTCATTAACACTAAAAGTGGTATGTTAATACAAAAGGACAATTATATATTCCAATTTGAAGCTAATTTTGATTAAAAACACTTTTTGATTATTGGGCTTAATCATAAGCTTTGATAAAATTCTTCATGCAGATCAGCCTGGTTGGCCAGCTACATCTTCTTTCTTCAGCGGTGACTATGTTGGCTGTACCATCCCCTTCTTTAACTGCTACGTTGGCACGTGAGTTTTTTCTGACTTCATTTTTTTTCCAAAAAGATCATCACAGTTCTTATTGTTCTTTAAGTATATGATTTATCAATTAGTAACTAAAATATAATATGTGAAGGAGGGGGAAACCATCCTGCTGTAGCTGTTCCACTTGTTGCTTTAGGAACTCAGAGTGGTTCAATTGAAATTATTGATGTTTCTGCAAATGCTGTTGCTGCAAGTTTTTCTATCCATGATAGTGTTGTAAGAGGATTAAGGTGGCTAGGAAATTCAAGATTGGTCTCATTCTCATACAATCAGGTATCAAACAACAAAAAAATATGTAAAAAATGAGTAGAACTTTTATTACTGCCATATCATTTTTAGTATATATTTGTTAGTGGTATTCTGAGCCCTTTGTTCATAAAGCATCTTTTTTCGCTTTTATGCTTGCGTAGAGCTAGTAACACTAACCAACAATATAACTATCACGTTGTGAATTTAGGGAAATGAGAAGACTGGTGGCTATACTAATAGGCTTGTAGTGACCAACCTTCGAACAGGCCTTAATCGGACATTTAGGGTTTTACAAAAGCCAGAGCGTACGCCTATAAGAGCTCTGCGGGCTTCATCTTCTGGAAGGTTCTTGAAACTAATTTAATTTGTTCATTTTCTATATGTATTGTTTTATATGCATTATGCCACCTACAAACTTCACTTCCTTCCGGTACATGATAATTATTAATCTATTTGGACTGCCAAATGCGCTTATATGATTTTGTACTCGGTTCACATTAAATTTAATTGATGCGAAATATTTTAATTGGATTTCTTAAAATTTAGAAAATAATCTAACATTTGCTCTTTATTAGACTAAATACATATTCTTAAAAGAGGCTTATGATAAAAGTTCTCAATCGTCTTATTGATAAAACACATCCCTTATATAGAGATGAAGACAATTATCTCTAACCATAATTCTAGGAACATTGCTAACTAACTTGTGATAGACATCAATTCAAACAATGATAATTATCTCTAAGACACCCCCGCAGTTTGAGCGGGCGGAGGACAAACGCTCAAGCTGGAACGGAACGACTGAAACAGTTGTCTGGATAGCCCCTTCGTGAAAATATCTGCATACTGAAGCGAAGACGGGATGTGAAGGACTCAGATATGGCCCACCCGAACCTTGTCTCAGACGAAGTGTATATCAATCTCTATATGCTTGGTTCGTTGATGTTGGACCGGATTGTTTGACAAGTAAACGACTAAAACATTGTCACAATAAATTATGGATGCCTGTCGTAATGGAGTAGAGTTCGAGCAACAAGTTACGAATCCAAGTGGCCTCGGCCACAGCATTAGCGAACCCTCTATACTCTGCCTCTGCGCTGGATCGTGACACTGTAGGTTGTCGTTTAGACGACCAAGAAATAAGATTGTCTCCAAGGAAGACACAATAACCTGATGTAGACTGTCGCGAGTCCAAACACCCGCCCCAGTTGGCGTCCGAGTAAGCCACCAAATGATGAGTGGAGGACTTAACAATGCGAATGCCATAATCAATCGTGCCCTGAATATACATGATAATGCGCTTCATAAAGGTAAAATGTGGATCTCGTGGCTCATGCATGAACAAACAAATCTGTTGGACGGCGCATGTGATGTTTG
The DNA here is from genome assembly GCA_018326385.1 of Flaveria bidentis. NCBI lineage: Eukaryota > Viridiplantae > Streptophyta > Magnoliopsida > Asterales > Asteraceae > Flaveria > Flaveria bidentis. The sequence goes on along the minus strand of BJCM01210205.1, from coordinate 20,247 downwards.
GTCGTGTGAATGTAAGGTATTGTAGGGCCCCGGCAAGACTCCGATATAGAGTTGGATCGGAGAATAACAGACCATCTGTGGCACTAAGTTTGGTGGACAAGTCGACAGGAGTGGTGCATGGTTGCATGTTGACATAGAGGCCCGAGCAATAATATAATTCGCATATTGAGGCGGCCAGGGCAGCGAGGACAGTGGAGGTCATCCCTTTGCGGGCTTCAATCCGAAGCACTTCATCGTTGAGCATAGTGACTGCTTGGTCCCAATTTGCTCCGTTCTGGTTGATTAATGATGCTGTGGTGTTGTACTCTTTCGGGAGGCCGCGAACTAGTTGGAGAACCAATCGGGAATTAGAGACTGGCTGATCCACATCAGCAAGTTGATTGACCAGATCGGTCAATTTGTGACAGTAATCGTCGACAGAGGAACATGCTGTGAGGGTTAGGTTACAAAATTTGGTCTCAAGGGCTGCTGCTTGGGCCTTTTTGTTGCTGAGAAAGATTTTCTCAAGCTTTCCCCATGTAGCTCGTGTAGTTGCATTGGTGTCAAGGATACGAATAAGCAGATTGTCTGACAGAGTGTTGTATATCCATTGAAGTATCAAAGCATCAAGTTCTTTCCAAGCTTCATATTCCGGTGTTGTGGATGCGAGAGCGGTGGTGCCGTCAATGTGGTTAGATACCTTATAGGTAACAACATGAAGCGGAAAAGTTTCACCCAGGAGAAGTACGTGACCTTAGTGCCATCCAAGGTATGGATCTTCGTTTGAATGTTTGTGACCGAATAAGCAAGATGCAGGGAGGTCGACTGCTTGGGAGAGGGGTCCTAGGCTTCTTTTGTCATGGTGGCAGATAACAGAGAAAATGGTATGGGATAGAAGGATATTCAAAACCGAAGCTGTGATACCAGAAAAGAGGCTTATGATAAAAGTTCTCAATCGTCTTATTAATAAAACGCATCCTTTATATAGAGATGAAGACAATTATCTCTAACCATAATTCTAGGAACTTTGCTAACTAACTTATGATAGACATCAATTCAAACAATGATAATTATCTCTAAGAATTCTTACATAAGTAAATATATGATCTGTTGAATTGTGTAAGTCGCGGGTATCATTTTGGGAGTGTCAATTAATGTTTGTGCACACACATCAATAACTAAACACTCTTGCTTGGACAACCAAGACTTCTTTTTCTAAAAGCTCATAAGTAGCTTGAATTGTTTAAGATGTGGGTGTCATTCTGGGAGCATTCACACTAGCTTCACTATCCCCATCTTCATATTTACATTAAAAACACTACTTTTTTCTTTCTCTTTCAATTAAATAATATTAGGTTATATCATTATCCTTACCTTTTCTCTCCTCTCCACTCACAACCACTTTCAATAATATTAAAAGAATTATGGGGTTTGTATCATGTTTCCTCATATTCCATAAATTTTTATTCACGACCATTCCCCATAATATAAGGCGCACACTCACATAAAAATGGAGAACCTACTGTGAATGCTCTTATGCACACTCATATAAAAATAGAGAACCTACTGTGAATGCTCTTATATACCATATTGATTAGTTTATCATGTTTGATAGGTTGTCCTACTATTCTTTAAGAAAAAAGAAATAATAAAATCTATCGAATTGTTGTTGCTGCATAGAAGTGAAAAAAATGTTGTTTGAACATGTCCAACTCCCATTAATCACAAGCGCCCTTGACATATCAAGATGATTTCTTTTGGTTGTCTTGATCTATTTCACTTTCTTTTCATTGCTAAAATAATGTGAAAAAGTGATTTTATATTCAATAAATGTGTTATTGTGGAATATTATAGTGTTACGTTATTGATGCCTTTTGTAGGTATCTTTTGATATTATTTCGTGATGCTCCTGTGGAGGTTTGGGCAATGACAAAGACTCCAATTATGGTAAATTGTATGACTTGTTTCCTTTTGAATCATTTTATGGAGCTCTTTTTAGCAAATACATTCTCGTTGTCTTTTTTTTGGGTTATGGATAATTATGGAGCTCTATTATTCGTTTCTATGTTTAATTGTGTATGTATGTATTTCATCCATTTTTCGATAAACTTGAGGACATAATTTTATTAAACAATCAAATAATCAAACAAAGATACCCAGTGAGTCCCCCTCAAGTAGTGGGGTCTCGGAAGGGTGAGATGAAGGCAAGTCTTATCCTTACCCCGACGGATAGAGCGTGATTGTAAAAATCGCTAGGCGCTAGTTGCGCGGTGGGGTAACGCCTAGTTTTAAATCTGGATCAATCGAAATTAGTCGGATTGGAATTTTATATGTAATCTTCCTACTATAATAAGAAAGTAACTAGAGGTGACACGTGGCAGCGCCATATTCTTCCTCATCAAATATTTCCTGTTTATCTCTCCTATTAAATAACTACAATAATTATTGATATTATTATTAATTCTTTTTTAGATTAATTTTTTTAATAAATTAAGGAAGAGATTTTTTAATTAATGCTATATATAAAGAAATAAATTTTATAAATTTTTTTTAAACATCAAACTTTTCAAAATTGGCGTTTTGAAAAAGTAAAATTTTTATAAACCAAAAATAAATAAATAAACTTGGGAGTTATAGTAAGGGAATTTTATAAAAATGATTTGTTTTGAAACCAAATGTTTAATTTGTTTTTCGAAATAAAAAAAAAGTTTAAAAAGAAAAGTTTAGAAAATTATATCATTGAATTATTACTTATAATCCTTACTCATACGTAATTTCAATCATATCTTATCTTAGAGTATTGTTTTATAATTAATAAAATTTTGTTATATAATATTTTATTTATTTAACTCATGTAATACATAGGTTTACTAAAACTAGTTTTTATGTCATAAGTGTATATATATATATATATATATATATATATATATATAGATGTGTGTGTGTGTGTACACATATATAATTAGATTTAAAAAATTTAAACATTAACATATTTTGTCTAACTTTGACCAAAATACAGATTTTGAACGAAATCCAGCCAATGTTGATTGAAATTAGATCACTTCTTACCAAATTTGACCGATTCGGTCTGACTAGGTCTGACCTTTTCCGACTAGGACCACCTACTGATTATACCCTCTGATTATGTGAAATCGCCAAGGTTGGTGGCCGAGTTTTGATTAATCGCCGACAAGGATTGATTTTAACAACACTGGGATAGAGAGACTGCTCCCGATGGGACCCTCGCTTGAGGACATAAAATGTGTAGTAATAATGTATGTCATACCTGTATAGTCTATACAGAGTTTTGGAAGTTGATTGTTACACAAGATTGCATGTCTTTTGATTTACCAAAGAGACTTCAAAGTGATTTTGTTGATATGTCATTTTATGGCTACCTTTTAAACTTCAGGACATATAGTATAAAGTAATCATGTTTCTCATACCTCTATTTTGAGTTTTGGAAGTTAATTTTTTAACAAGCATGCTTGTCTTTAATTCTATGAAGAAATTTTTTAGAGTTACTATGTTGACATGTCTACTTTGCATTTACTTCATGGTGGTAATTTCCATAGCTATTCATTTTAATCACAATCATGAATCATATTCGTGATTCTCTTTTTCAAGTCTTTGTTCTCTGCTGTAAGATTTGGATTTTATGATATGGAGTCATCAAATGCAAATTTGGATGTTTTTCTATGCCTGAAAATCGAACTCTATCTAGATTATTTTGTGATATACATATAATACATACATACATACATGTATATTGGTATTGATATTCATAATGTCTCCTTTTTGCAGCTTAGGTCTTTAGCTCTTCCATTTACAGTATTGGAGTGGACTCTTCCTACTGTTCCACGACCAACACAGAGTGGACCATCTAAGCAATCTGATTCTGTGCCATCCACAGGAATGGTATCCCCGACAGAGTCTAGTGAGTTCGAAATTACTATTGATTTTCCTTACCATGGTCATTATCATTAAAATATGTTACCCTTCAGTCCCAGAAACATAGAATTTCATTAAAATGTTGATTATCATATGAACTACCAAACTAAAAGGACTTTATAACTTTTATCTACTGCGATACACAATTGCAGTTTCTGCTGCTATTATTCTTGTTAATTTCTTTGCTATATTTCTTATACGTGACAAGTTTAAATACTATAAAGTATGTTTAAACGCAGAGGCATCGAGTCCAGATGGAGCCCAAGAAGAATTTTCAGAGAGTTTTGCATTTGCCCTGGTTAATGGCGCTCTTGGGGTGTTTGAAGTTCAAGGGCGTAGGATACGAGACTTCAAGTATTATTATTATTAATATTATTATTATTATTATTATTATTATTATTTCTTTTTATGTTTTTCATTTTATTTGTATCTTAGTTTAGCTCGTTATAAATAGCATGATATGAATCGAGATTCTATAGATTGACGTGATTTGTTTATTATTGTGCAGACCAAAGTGGCCTGCCACTTCACATATCTCTACTGATGGACTAGTTAGAGCTATGGCCTATCGTTTGCCTCATGTGGTTAGTATATGTTCTCTTGTCCCTTGTTTATACAAGTTGTGATTAGGGTTTGCGTCTCAAGAACTCTTAAGGCAGTGACTGACTTATATGCCAGGTCATGGGTGACAGGTCAGGAAACATTCGGTGGTGGGATGTTACAACTGGACAATCTTCCTCTTTCAACACTCACCGGGAAGGCATTAGGAGAATCAAGTTTTCACCTGTTGTTCCTGGAGATCGTAGCCGTGGGCGTATTGCTGTATTATTTAATGATAATACATTTGCTGTATTTGATCTTGTAAGTCAGACAAGTAACACGACTTCGATTTTTTTCTTGCTTGATATTCTAAATGATAGTATATTTGTTTGCAGTAAACAGAAAAAAGTAAATATAAACCTTAAAGAGAAGATTATAAGGATAAAATATACATGAGCTATCTAACCATCAAAACAATTTTAGAGGCTAAGCACACATCCATTTGGTTTCATCTTATGCTGATCTGGGCAAAAAAAAAACTGCCAGAAAATTGTAAATAACAAAAAGCCCTTAAATTTAAAGCTTCTTTCACATCTAGAGTTGTAAAAAGTGCCCCACAATCTAGATGGATTTTCAAAATATATTTGAGTAGATTCAGGGTTAGCTTTGATATTATAACTTTAGAAGTGAATGTGGGGTATAGTGTGATTTTTCTAAGTTTCTAGCAAGTTTTTTGCTGGAATTGGCATAAACCAAAGCCAAATTTGTACGTGGGTTGTCTCTAAAGTAGTTTAATATTGGGTGTCTTAGTGAATAATTGTGTAGCCTATTTATATGTCCACAGAATTAAAAAGGGATGAATAGAGAAAAGTAAATATGAACTTAAAATAGAAAATTAAATCATTAAGTTGCTTTCTTTTTGTAGGATTCACCAGACCCATTAGCCAACTCTCTACTGCAGCCTCAATTTCCTGGGACACTAGTGCTGGAACTTGATTGGTTGCCTGTGCGAACTGACAAAAATGATCCACTGGTTTTGTGTATTACTGGAGCAGACAGTAGCTTTCGACTTGTTGAGATTAACATGTATATGTGATAACTTATCGGGTTTTTTTATGACTTAACTCAATTCTTGTCACAAGGCTTAGCTTTCTGAGTTCTCTTTCAATTAGAATAAAAACCTAGTTGGGTTTCACAATCTTCTATTCATGCTCACTAGAATTTTCATTATTTCTGAGCAGTGAGAAAAGAATTGGTTATGGGGCCCAGTCTGGACCTGTAAAGGAGCGATTTCGGCCAATGCCTTTATGTTCTCCTATATTACTACCTACAGCTCATGCATTGGTAACTGAGACTTAAATCATTTCTTTAAGTATACAAACTTTATGTTCGTTTCTTTAGATATAGCCTTGGATTAACTCCTCTACTTTCCCCTTTTTTGTCAGTTATAAAATACTTAGCATTGTTTTTTCTTTTAACTTTAAATGGTAGCACTCTTAAGTTTTGCTATTATATGAAAAGGCTATAAATCATCTCTTAAGCTGATAAACTCAATTTATCATGCATATTTCTAACTTAGTTTCTTATAAACATAACTACATTTGTACACATCCCTTAAGAGGAAAATTTGCATGATTCATGTGAATGGGTGCTTTGCATGAATCCCGGTCTGGGGATCTCTGAAAAGGTGTTGACACTAGATTTTGGACATTCCACTCTGCTTTTAGTTAAAGCATATTTGCATTGTGAATGCCTGGAAGGTATATCACAAATAGACTTAAAAGATTCAAAATAGTATAAATGTACAATTACGGTGGATTTTGTGTTTGTAAAACTCGACGCCTCATAAACCTAGTAAAAGAGAAACTTAATTGGCTACTTCTGAAAAATGAGAGGGTTCAATCATATCATGCATCATATATTACTTGATATTTTCGGATGTAATGCATTGAATTATATGATATATTGGTGAACGATAGATTTTGACAATAATCTTTTAGTGATACAAAATTTTATGTGTAGTAATATGTTAAATTCCTTTGACGTCATCAATCAATCATTGCTTGTTATCTTAATTTATAATTTTAATGTGCTATACATATTGCTGACCTATAGGAAAATTATATTTTGAAGGGAAACGACTTGCTTAAAATGAGACACTTGATTTTTACGTAGTCATTCAAAGTCAGAGACTTGACTTCTTGATTTTTTTATTGACAGGCACTACGGTTGATCTTGCAATGTGGTGTAAAACCGTCATGGTTTAACACAAATAGTATTCTTGTCAATAAGGAGAATTCTCAATTATCAAAAAATTTGTCAGCAGGAGATCTTCGTAGTTATTTAATTAATATACCAACTATTGGTGACTTGGTGGTGCCAGAATTGCTTCTTAAGGTATTAGAGCCTTACCAGAGAGAAGGTGAGGTTATGGGTGTATGGCATGGAGCTTATTCTGGATGGAGGTGGCAAAATGGGCTTGTTGGGTAACAATTGAGTATGAAACAGGCTGGTCGGATCACTTGACTAGCTAAAACTTTAACCATGTGTTTATTTTTGTTGCTAAAACAATGGTATGACTGTAAAAGCAAAATATCTAAACTATATAGGAGGTTGTAATGCATTAAAATTAATAAATGGGTTGAATTTGGAATTGACCCATTTTAGATAAAATGTAACCCAAATCATCCATTTAAAAGTAAATGGGCCATGATTGAAATTGCCACCTCTATTTCTTGTGCATTATTGAAAAATTGCATCTGTTTTTGTTTTTTTTCTTAATTTTGTTTCTTCAGGTTGCATACTTGATGATGAGAGGGTGCGACAATACGCTGCCATACTTAATAAAGGTTCAGCTGCAAGATTCTCTTTTGCAGCTGCGATATTTGGTGAAACCTCTGAGGCTTACTTTTGGTTACAATTACCCCGTGCACTAAAGCACTTGATGAACAATTTGGCTAACAAGTCTTTGCAAAAAAACCCAATAACATCATCATCTTCAGAAACTGATGATGTGTCCTTGCTGACTAGAATATCCTCCAAGGGAAATTCAGGAAGTGGGTCAAGTAAAAGTAACACAGTGGTAAGCTTTTTGGTTCCTTCTTTTTATAGAGAACTGAATTTCTCTTTCAGTTAAAACATAACCTAGGTTTTCCTGGACAGCATTTATAATTGACCATTTCCTACATATATACATTACTTCCTTCCCCTTGAAACTGATTATTTGATTTTCAATAATCAGAGTTGAATAATTATTTGTACATAAAACATTAGATGCTGTTTGGATGTGCTTTAGCTATTTGATGTTGTAATAATCAGATAACAAATATTTAAATGTTTGGAAATTCACTTTATTACAGGAATATAGATAATTAAGATAAGGCAGTTATTTTTATTTCAGTTAATATGTATTTATTAATAATATAAAGAGAATTAATTGTCTTCTGTAATTTCAACAATGATCTTTTATCCCTAATATATATCTAAACAAAGAAAATTTTGGATAAAGGGTCTATATAATACGATAAGTATGAGAAAACAAGTAATCTGATTTCTCTTTTAAATAGTTAGTTTTGTTGCAATGTAGAATGGAATATTTGACTTCTATAATATCAGATAGTCACAATCAGAATTGCTTCTAATCATTAAAAAACTTATTATTGTGAAATCTTAAAGTCAAGGTATTTTCAAATCAGTTTCAAAACAGACGTCCTGAATTCAAACACCCCGTTAGGCAATCATACTAGGTTGAGGAGAGATCATAATGCTTTCCATGTTTTCAAAAATTAGTGCCTCCATCCTTCAAACTAGCCATATGAACAAAAATATATTATATATTATGGTTTGCCATCTGCCCATCCACAACAATACATGAGCTATTTGTTTTTCTTTTGCATTGTCCTCGTATAGGTTTGCATTTTACCAGTATTTTGTTATCTATAATTTTACCTTATTTGAAAATTGATGTAAATTTTTAGTGCAATAAGCATAAACCTATACTGCCATATTTCTGTTTATTAGGCCCTTTTCTCAGAATGGAATTTCAAAATATGAAATTTCTGGTGATAAGATGTTAATGATGTTATCACTTCAAGCAGAGTGATGGTGAACTTAGATTAATGGCTTTTGAGCAAGAAGAACTGTGGGAAAGAGCTAATGCACGTATTCCTTGGCATGAAAGATTAGAAGATGAAGAGGCTATCCAAAACCGTGTGCATGAGTGAGTATAATTACCTGAATTCACACTATACCGAAGTTTATCTCAAGGGGGTCAAATTAAATATATAGATTAGGGAAACATGCCAAATGAGTTGAAATTATCTTTAGTATGGACAACCTCCAAAACTTTTTATTCAAACATTGCTTTTGAAATCTAGCGCATTAGTTATTTCATATTTATTTTAAAGATGGAAAAAATAGGTCGGGGCCAACCTGACCTGGATTTGGGACTCATACTAATTTTGAGCAGCTACCCAATTTGCCCAACCCACTGATCTTGTTACCTTTATATTATGTAAAGTTAACATCTGAACCCTAAATAAGATGCCAATTTGAATGGTTTCATCTAATTGGCACACAGGCTTAATGGTTTCAGCTAGTCCACAAATACAGGCCTCTTCTCAAATTAAGTCAAAGTCATTTATAGTAGATGTCATATCTAGTTTTGGCAAGATGGGCATGTCGGTCAGGCTGGGTAACTTGTCATTTCTTGTTGAAATGGACAGGTCAGGTAGACTGGAAATTACATGTTTATCCATTTATAACTAGCAGTAAGATGGTTACAAAAACAATATTTTACAATAGTCATCTGAATCTTGAATAAAATAATATAGGAGCTTGCATACATTAAAAACAGACTTTGGGCTACTTTTAACCTGTTTACCTAACACAACCCAAAGATCCACTTATAAGAAATGGGTCAAAATTGCAACTTCTAATACTAATATAACTTATTCTAAGGTACTATTTTATGATGTTTTATAATAATCAGGCTTGTGTCAATTGGTAATTTGGAAGCTGCTGTGAGTTTAATGCTTTCTACACCTCCAGAGAGCCCTTACTTTTATCCAAATGCTTTGCGTGCTGTTGCTCTTTCATCTGCAGTTTCAAGATCCCTAAATGAACTAGCAGTTAAGGTAAATGGGATTTCAGTGTTAATTAATTTTTCAATCTTAAATATATGTTTCTCCCGCACTTTAAGTATTCTGTCTGGTTCCTCTTGTTATTTTCTTGTAGGTGGTTGCGGCCAATATGGTGGAGAGTGACAGGTCATTGTCTGGCACACATCTGCTCTGTGCTGTAGGGAGGTATCAAGAAGCTTGTTCACAGGTTTTCTATTTCTTGAAAATTTCTAACTCGTTTTGTAACATATTCTAATCTTCTGTCAATTTTTAGAACTCTATAAAAATATAAATTTCAACTGTAGGTCTTAATTGGGCTGTGGTATCAAGTAGAATTATCAAGTTATACAGGTTGGGCTAACGGGTCATTTTTGGTGCTGGTGAAAAACAAGTCAAGCTGCCACTGCTATACACAAGGATGCACACACTTTTTTAAAATTAATTATCCCCTGAAATATGATTACAAAATTTTTATAATGTGATTTGTTAAAGAAAGTTATTCTGGAGGTTTTATGCATTAAAAGTTATGCACTTATGTTTGGGTGATTTTCAACCCATTTGACATTTGACAAGTTTCCTCTTTAAGCCATTTTTTCATGTTTACATGTAACCACAATTGACCCATTGATAATTAAAATAAATATATATGTTTGGAACATGACAATTAAACTTATATTATGATTCATTATTTTAACTGCATATATGTTTCAGCTACAAGATGCTGGATGCTGGACAGATGCTGCAACTTTGGCAGCAACACATTTAAAAGGAACAGATTATGCAAGGTTTGCATCTCCCTTTAACCAATTACATCAATATTTCTTTTTTAGGTTTACAATTTAATTTCCACGAATGTTTTATGTATCATTTCTAGTAAATGATTCATTTTCCTTTGTTTTTAGATATTATTATATATGAATTGAACTCTGAAATAAGGACATTTTTAAGGGATGGTTTCATATCTCCCCCTTAAAACTTGCATAATATAACCCTTAGGGGTGGTGTAAATGATAAGCACCTAATTCCCGTCTAGCAAAGGTCTTAGGTTTGAATCTTGCCTCCACTGATTTCCTGCCATAACCTCTTAAAAGCCACTTGCTCAGCACATGCTCGGTGTTAGCAGGTCCTGTGAGTTTACCAGCAACAGGAACATGTTTTCTTGAACTCCCAAAAAAGTTGCATAATATCATATACTTAACTAACAAAGAGTCATAATATCAATTATAATTAATGAAATTGGTAACTATTTTAAATGATAATTTATGGTTGGGTAAATATGTGAAATTGCCACAATTATGTTGGCTGTTAGTATGTGCATCCCATGAATATTTTGTTGTGCATGTGAATTCACATATTTGGTGGGACTTTCAGTGAATTAACTCCGTCAATACTATAAGCTGCATTTTCACAAGACGGTTAGAGTTGGTAGTTTTTTTCCCAAAATCTATAATATTGTGGTTTTTCAGGGTATTACACAGATGGGCTGAACATGTCCTTCATGCTGAACATAACATCTGGAGGTATTCATCATCATTTCTTTTTGTTTGGTTGTGATCAAACTAGCCACTTTTAGAGATGGCAGATTCAACCTGTTTACTTCATAAATAGGTCGTATCTGGGTTGTGTGTTATATCTAACAGGTCAAACATCTAAAATAGGTCAAAGGAACCAAAAGTCATTTATAGTGTTTTTTTATTCTTTTTTCGAACGATTTATAGTGTGTTTTTAATCCAAAAAACCTTCTATTTCATATCATTGAAAAAGTTTAGATCATTACTGAATAGATTACATTTTGTTATTATTTATAAAAAACCTAAACCTTTTGGATAAAAAGTGTTAGGGGACTCATTTTGGTGTGCACCAAGCCACCTCAACTTAACATCAAGCTGTGTGTTTCGCTTAGTGGTCTCCTCTATATTCCAACTTCAAGACTTTTCTTTCAATTTCATTTTTTTTTTCATTTAATAATCCTTTTGATTGTTATTGCATTGCAGAGCCCTGATTTTGTACGTAGCAGCCGGTTCATTACAAGATGCACTCTCGGCACTGCGTGACGCTCAGCAACCCGATACTGCCGCAATGTTCATCATCGCCTTTCGGGAAATTCATGCTGAATTTATTCAAAACCTTGATTCTAATAACGAATCAGATTCTTTAATCAAAGAAAAATTGCTTGTTTTGCCCGGGTTAAACCCAGAAAGCGAAGATGTTATCGCTGTTGGTGAATTGTACGGACAGTTTCAACAAAAACTAGTCCATCTGTGCATGGACTCTCAACCATTTTCCGACTAAAGTATATGAAGTTTTTCTTGTTAGAAACCAAGTGGTATTGTACTGTTGTTGAAGCTCCCGGTACAAGTGGAGATTGCAGGTACAAAGTGATGAATATTTTTTTTTTATATTTGTGCAATTGATCATTGTTGTGGTCTGAAAAAAAAAGGGTTTTAACTCAGATGAGCTATTTTAAGTCTCCTTGGACTATTTAGGAATTTTTAGAAAATTCTATAAAATGTTACACATTGCGTAAGTGTTTATAAGTTTGAAAAAAAAACATACCATATAGTTATTGTTGGAAGCTTCTAAAAAAAGTTGTCTGCCCAGGTAATTACGAAACAGACTTTGTATAGGAAATTATCAAACTTAACAGGTATTCTAATTATAAGTTCAAAGATAAACACGAACAAAAACAATATTTCAATGAATTTTAAGTTTATTATAACAAAAAGAAAAATACAAAAACTTGCTACAATAATCACTTGTACATAACCTTTATGCTTAGTTGTGTATACATAGAAGTCACCCAACTTAATGATCATTCAAGCAATCTAATTACCAATCCTAATATCCCTTAAAGGCCCACCGACCTCCCTTAGTTACACGGGACTAGTCGGGAGTCGGATCAACCCAAGTCTTGGGCCTAGCAATTGCCGAGAGTCCGAGACCAACACTCAACCACCCCTCCCCTCCCCAAATGCTAACATAGAATTGGTTAGGTTCTTCATTCATATTAGCTCCTGCCTCCTGCATGTCCTTAAAGGCCCACCGACCTCCTTTCGTCATCTATGATCTAATCTGTATCATGGATGCTAATAGGAACTTAATGATTATGGTAAAAAAAAATCAGTTTGATTCAGTAGAAAAAGAAGAGGCAAAAAAGGACAAAAATGCCATGTAGTTCGTCGATCCTTAAAAGAGGCGCAAAGTTTGATCATATCACCTGGAAAATTGATGGAAAGTTACTGTCCCCACTACAGAATATTGCATTATACGGTCTCATTGACGTTTTATTTCAAATTGAAAGGCCAAGCGTTTTATACCGAGACTTTGGATTATCCAAACACATACTTCGAAAATAACAAGAAGAATGAAAAGGAGTACCACAATTGATGCCACACATAACCGACTAAAAGTACATAAACTGAAGCAAAGCAACAACTCCATAATCAACAATAGTTTTACACTTTTACTTTTACTACAGGGAACAAAGTGACATATCTACTGACTTGTAATAAATGATTCTCTACAAGAACAAAGTGACAGTTTATCTGTATGGAACAAGACATTTATATACAATTTTTTGTCGGGTCCAAATAAATGAAAATAAATAAAAAGAGGCCAAACTTGTTTCATTTCATATCTACTGAATTTGAGTATCTAAATGTTTGAATGTCTAAATAGTGGGTGTAGCATGAGTCAATGTACATGTCTAACTTGTTTTTCTTTTATTGATTTCTATTCTAGATTTCATTGGCCTAACTAAGGATAGATATAATTGATGATTATTAATACGACTTATCACGATTCGTGATCACTATAACCATTATATATGCTTTCTAATCTAGACTTTATTGCTCTAACTAAACTAACAATAAAAATAATCGGTGATTATTAACATGACTTATCACGATTTGTGATCACTATAACTAGTATTCTATCTCGCTAGACGAAAATACTAGACGTTTGGTGAGTTTTTGTTTTTAATTAAAGTATTTTGTATTTTCCATATGAATACATTAGGTATACTAAACTCTAAATTTGCTATTTTATGTATCTAAGTGACTAGAACAACTGTAATGATTTGCTTTTATTTTTGATAATTTTCATTCTAAGATTATTTGGTAAGTAAAACTATAATTGTTATCAACAAAAACTGTAAGTGGAGATTGTGGATTCATGGATGCTTATCCTTGGCCACGACCTCGGTCCTAATCAAAGGATCCCCGTCCCTCGAATGTACTTCTGGAAGATCAGGCGTTAGACAAGGGATCCCCTCACTCCTTTCATATTCATTTTGGCCATGGAGCGCTTGAACATTATATGAATACGGCCACTGAATTGGCATTTTTCGGGTTATAAAAGTGTTGGTATCAGCCCTATGGTGTCACACCACTTTTACGCGGATGATGTAATCTTTGTTGGGGATTAATCCGGTACAAATTAGATGAACCTCTCAAGAATGTTGAGGTGCTTCTACCTTGCTTCCAGATTAGATTAGAGGTTAACTTGGAAAAAAGGAACATATATAGTCTTGAAGTTGATTCATTGGAGGCAATGGTGATGACTTATAGGTTAAAATGTAACTTAGACTCCCTACCTATAGTGGATTCAAATGAGCTAAATATTAATTTAAATGATTTAACCAAAGGTAAAATCTAACAATGGTGCTTCATTTGTCTTGGCTAGATAACTGGCTGGAGTGATAAGGGGACTTTAAGATACCTTCCCAAATCTTTGTCTTAGAAAAGGTTAAAAATGCAAAGATTATCAAAAGATGCAACGGGCCCATATATAACCATAAGTTCACTTGGTCTTGGAAAAAGTCTACTAATGTTCTTGAAGTTCAGGAGTTAATATCCCTAATAGTCTTCCTACAGTCAATTAATTTTAATATCGGTGAATATGTTTTTGTATGGGTTAGTGATGGCTCTGGCTTCTTCGGTAGCCTCCTTTAAGGAAATAATCAATAAAGTCTTATTCCTGTTGATTTTCATGAACTTTATTTGGCTTAATCTCTGGCTTCTTCGGTGGCCTCCTTTAAGGAAATAATCAATAAAGTCTTATTCCCGTTGATTTTCATGAACTTTATTTGGCTTAATTGGATCCCGATAAAGATGTGTTTTGTTTGGCATGCAGTTCAAAGTCGTATACCGTCTCTAACACGTCTTGCAAAAACAAATGTTCAGGTGTCGAGTACTATTTGCTCAGCTTGTGCAGATCACTTGGAGTCCATAGACCATTCTTCTCATTCAATGTTCTATTGCGAAGGGCAAAAGTCCAATTTTGGTGTAGGTACAACACCATTGAAGTGAAAGGTGTTCAAGAAATTCTTATCAATATTAATGATTAAAAATATTCATTTGGTAATTATTCATCTTACCATGTGGCACATTTGTATTTGGATGAATGATGGTATTTTCTAGGACAACAATCATGGTGTGAACACTATATTTAAAGATATTTTGGTGTCATCGTTTATTTGGATTAAACATTAAAGAAAAACCATTTGTCTACACTGGGGTCATTAACATGATATTAGTTTCTTATCTTTCCTTTTGTGAAGTACTCCTGTTAGCTAGCATCCTACTAGTCTTTTTTCTATATAACTTCTGTAGATCTAAAAAAACAAATGATGCAATTTTCGATATATGTTGGTTCAATTTACAAGGGTAACCTCAACCATACCTAAATCTATCATTACATAAATGCTTAAAGTTTTAAATTGATATATGTAAGAATAAAAACTTTAGCATACTAGAGATAACTACCATCATGTAAAGTTTAATGAGAAAATCCCAAATCTAAGAACATGTTAAAAATATAAAACCCCTAATGGAATAAAAGGAAAACCAGCAATATAAGAATGTAACAAACGTAAAGCTTATTACATCACTTGTTGATAAGCTAAAAGCAGAAACTGCTTAACTAGATCTTACAAGATACAAAGTCTACAAGAAATCACAAATCTAATCAGTTTTTAAAGTTTATTGCACAAAGGGAATATATGTGTCATAATTCGTGAAAAGAGTGTAGGATTTACTTTTTATCATGATTTGTAAAATTGCCCTTTTAAAAAGTGAGTCGGGGGTTGTAGATCTGTGATCTCAATTGCAAACTTGAAAGATACGCTAATAGGTGGTAAAATATTCTCCTTTCAAAATGCATTTTTATGTTCACAATTGAGATTAGGCAGTACAAATGCCTGCTTATCTCTTAAAAGAGAATTATGGCAATTCACAAGAAAAAAAGTAACTTTTTCATTATCTTTATGAATATAAAGGTATGTTGATAGTCATGGTTATAGAGATATAATAGACTACTAAATGTGAGATACACTTCCTTCATAATCAACCATAGGTTTGTGCAAACGTTTAAATACTACTTGCACATAATAAATATGATATACATTTGAATCCCTACATGTACATATAAAGATCAAAAGTAAGTTCAAAAAACACATAATATCTCTTTTCTTTATATAATTTACAAAGGGATCAAAAAATCTAGTTTCAACCTTAACGACAAATTAAATAATAATCAGATTCAAATTCATAAAGATTTTGAACCTTTAGAACAGCTATTCAGAATCAAGATTCGTAGTTTGGTCAAACATATGTATCTTAGAGAAAATTCACATTGAAGCGATTGTTCCTTAGATACATGTGACAATATTTGATCTCATAATTGGCTTTTTTTTCTATATTTTGGGCCAGTTAGCTTAGGAATTTCTAAACCCTATTGCTTGGTTTCATTTACGGTTCATTTCACCAATCAAAAAACACTAATAGAAAACGAAAAAGATAAGATGTAAAGAGATGAAAAACTCAAGACCTTTAACACAGGCCTAACATCGTTTCAAATTTTATAAAAAGAAAAATTAAAACAACCATCAATTCAGATGTTCATAAACTTTACACCATGAGAACAAGTTATTTTTCTACTCCATAATCTAATGCCTAAAAACATCATTTCTAAAAATATTGTTTCTTAAAGTTATGGTGTTTTTGAGTCAAAACTAACTTAAACTTGTAAGGGATGATCCTCCTCTAAATTGATGTACCTAAAAGTTTTATAAGTTACCTCTGTGCTTGATCAGTTGTACTTGGTGCAGCTGCATTTGTACTACTTGGGCCAGCACCATTATTCTCTACGGTTGGAGGTGATGTGCCCCATTTCCCTTCTGACTCAAGTGGCTCGAGTACACACACACCACCATCGCTAAGTCCCAATGCAAATTGATCCGGCTCAGATGGATGTGCGGCTATTACAAGTGGATGCACCCTTAAACTGAAAAGGTTCATGATATTAGGAAAAAAATTATTTACGGGTAAATGAGTTTATTTATCATACGCGTTAAATGGACAAAATAAAAAATATAAACAGAAGGAAACAAGTAGAAAAAAGTCTTATGTGTAATCTAGCGTACGGCCTTCTAAATTGCTGTAAAAATTTTAATAGGACACGTTTTGTAATTATATGCACCAGTAGATATTAAATTCACACTTTTTATACAAACAGGAGAAAAAGTGTTCTGGCCCCCCATTTTGACACTTCTAGAAGAAGAAACTAACTTGGCTAGAGATGTTAATTTCAGTCTATCAAGTATTAACATATGAGTTGGTCGAATTACGTTTTAGCAGGTCAAACAGAAAAATAGAAAAAAATTATATAAAGGAAGCAAATCGAAAGTTATACTAATAAGTATTTTTGACGCATAACCTTGTAATTGTTTATAAAACTAGTAATAATAATAGAAAATTTATTACAAATTCCATAAACAATATAGAAAACTAATTATTTTGTAAAAATTCTAACTTTAAAAAAAGATTGTTTTGGGTCAAACATGTCTGACCCATTTAGACCAATAAATCGACGACCCTCTCACTTTGCCATCTCAGTAAAAAAAAAATGTCCTTTACATCTAGCATAACATATTTTTAACAAGAGCAAAGCACAAAAAGTGGTTAGAAGTATGTAAAGGGATCACAAACAATTATTTCACTTTCCAAGATAAAAGAAAGACTCACTTTGGATTGGTTGGCAAATACGCAGTTGAAGTGATCCGGCATCGCAACCTGAGTGTTGATGAAGTAAGAATACCAACACTCGCGTCCTCAAAACTCACAAATATTGATTGGCTATCACATGAATAAGTAGCATGTGTTATCAACCCACTTGTCTCTGGCGGGAACCACTATATCAAAACAATACATTCGAAATCAGGACTAAATATAACTACAAAAAAATTATTCCACTTGAAATAAACAATAGTCGGTATTTAACTTGTCGTTAAAATTGTATATAACTACTCTTAATTGTCTATATTGTATTAGTATATGCTTGAGTCTCTTCCTCCTTGTAAGCATGTTCCTAGGCTGTATGTCATTTGATAGTCAATGCTTACTACATAGAATCTCCTTTCACATGACGATAGACTAATGAAGGATTCTTGACATCAACTGATTCACACTTAATACTTCATTTTTTTTTAAGTGTTTAGAGTAAGTTTATGGCTACACCATATACAAATTTGCTCTTCACATATTTAGGTCATTTTTTTGTAAGTGTTTAGAGTAAGTTTATGGCTACACCATATACAAATTTGCTCTTCACATATTTAGGTATGCCAAGACATGTCCAGGAATTTTATTCTTATCATTCTTATTAGAGTCACAATCGTGTGTGTGCGTTTAGAAGGAAAGAGATGGACTGATGATATTAGGATTCTCATACGAATATCAGGGAGAATGTCGTGTGTGAGTATTGTGTTTGTTAAAGGGAATTTTGTATCTGGAATTTAGACCAGATTATACTTTTAAATAAATGATTTAGAAGGTTTCAAGCATTACGGATACACTTGGTTGATTTTCAATTCGTGCAACCCAGTTCCTTTTAAGGTAACTTATCCAAATTCACATGTTAGCAATACAACATAACCAGAATCAACAAATGTAAGGGTGACACTAATAAATGAGACCATTTTTATAAAAGCACATTTCACACTAATACATATTTAAACATATGAAGAAAAGACATCTGAGTCAACCCAACCCATTTTGACCTGAATCCAACCAGTATGCTATGGTCATTCATCTTCAGAGTATCAAACAATGATGAGAACACTCAAAAAGGTAGGCAAAGATATTGCATAGTTACTGAAGAAACAAACCTGTTTGGGGGATTCCAATTTAGGTGCTTCATACACAGCTATCTGAGTTTCATGTACAGCTAGCAAATGTGTGTGATCTTGGTGAAATTGCACACGTGTATCAGCAAGTGGAGCAGCAACACGTCCTGCTGGAATTTGCAAGAGTTTACTTGTTTGCTTTTCCCATCCATTTGTATTCCAAACACATAACTGCACAGAGACAAAAGCACTTTCATCAGTAAATGCAGTAGACAATATTTTATCTGATGAAATTTTCTACTAAGAAAAACTGAAAAAGAAGATTTTCCTTGCCAAACAGTACAAAAATATATATATTCATGCTGATGGATCATTAGTGGAAGTTTATTGCTATATTCTGTAATTAAAGATCTAACATGTTGTATGCATTAAATTTACAGTTGAGCGACTTTCAACCCATTTGACCCTTTCCTTTTAAGGTAACTTTTCCAAATGTTTGAGATAAAACTAAACACTAAACAACCAGTTGGTAAATCAATTCGTCCAAATTGCAGCCTCTAATTTGACATATAAAGAACAAACCAAACTACCTGAGAATCAGCACCAGAAGATACTAGTACATTTAGCACATTAGAGAAGGCCAGGCCAGTTATCCGTTTATGATGACCTTTCAGCTTTGTTTTGATCTGTTCACGTAAACAATGAAAACATCATTTCATGTACAATTACAGAGTTGACTCTCTCGTATATTCTTGAATAAAAGATCTAATGAACAACCTCATCAACTCGCACATTGTATATGTGGATTGAAGAATCCTCCATGCCAATGGCAATAATGTTGTTATCTTGTGGATGGAATGCCAAAAAAGTTGCTGCAGGCGGCGGGGCCATGAATGTAGTCATAGTCTGCATATTAATGAATATAGTAGAAAGTGAATAGTCGGGTCAGAAAACATCTACTGTTGGCTAAACTAGACTACCTTAGGTAGAATTTAAAACTAAGTGATATGTCAGGTGTTAGTAGCAACTATTAAAAGATCGCAATTTGACTCGCATACTTATCAAGGATGAGAAGAAAAAACTAGCGAAGAGGAAAGAGTCAAACAGACCCAAAATATCTGAAAATGTGTTTTGATAAACAAAATCGCCTTGCTTGTTTTTATAAAACAGAATTGCTTTTAGGAAAGAAATACAACTAAGAACTGTACACAGAATGATAAATAAATACAACAAAGAATTTATTTAAATATTAATAATATTATTGATTATAAATATTTTTAATAACTTAAGAGATCTTTTCTTAAAAAATAATTTTTTTCTAGAACATCAAACTTTTTTTAGAAATACGAAATATTTTAAAAATGGTGTTCTTAACAAGTTAATTTTTTATAACCAAAAAATAATTGAAATTGCGAGTTACAATAAGAAAATTTTAAACAATGAGAATTTTTTTAAAAAGGTTTGCCTTGAAATAAGATGTTTAATTTTTTTGAAAAAAAAGTTGATATTATTGTTGTATTACTTATAATCCCT
>BJCM01210204.1:0-14120 GCA_018326385.1 Flaveria bidentis | reverse complement strand
ATAAAATACTTTCTGTATGTTGTATATGAAAATACTCTTTTCTGTAAAATACAACTCTTTACTGTATATACAAGTACGCATTAACTATATGAACACATATTGTTCGTTCTCTTTACTGTATGCCTTGTATGTTCTGTAAACTTTTATCTTTATCTTTCACTGTCTGTATGGACCAATACGCAATACCCCAACTATATGCGCGATGGAAAACGGGTGATGGGCCATCTATATCCCCCGAAAGGGTCAACTATATCCCCCGAAAGGGTCAACTGTATCCCCCGAAAGGGTCAACTATATCCCTCGAAAGGGTCAACTGTATCCCTCGAAAGGGTGTTGTGTACTGTGTACAAGGCCGACCCAATGACCCAGGGTACGCTACAAGAGTCCTGCCAATCTCAATAGATTGGCCTTGTGTGCATAATAGGGTAGCTAACCCTCAGCACAGTTGAGCTAACGACAACACGGTCGTGTCCCTCCTATAAGTTTGCAAGACTTGTTAATATTTTATTAATGTTCCTCCTCTTTTCTTTATTGCTCTTTATCTTTATTATTACAATATACTTTACGTTATGATAATAAACATACCACGTAAGGTCACATTCTATAAGTAGTAATAATATTAGCAATAATAATAATAAGGAACAATCATAAGGCAATTATAAGCAATCATAACCATGCATGAAACATCATCATTAATAAGCCCTAGTCATCCTCGGTCAAACCCTAAAAGCACAGACTCCCAGAAAATTTCTGTAAAAATTTCTAAGTGCTTAGGCGCATGGGCACTATTTGGGCGCATGAGCCCTGTTTGGGCATTTCAGTACTATGTAGGCACATCAGCCAACACTTAACTACTTTAACACTTAGGCGCATGAACTGTTCAGGCGCATGGACACTATTTGGGCGTATGAATACTTAGACGCATGGGTTATTCGGACGCATGGACACTTAGGCACATGAGCCACTTGGGCGCATGGGCACTATTGGGGCGCATGGCCCTACACTTAGTCTTCCGACTAATATTTCTAGGCGCATAGGCTACTGTTCAGGCACATGGATTACACTTAAATCTTTCTAAGGCATTTTCAGGCATATGAACCTTCTATGTATCATGTTTCTAGTATGTTTTCGAACCCAATCCTCAAACCCTTCTGTTCTAAGCTTAATATGGCTATTCTAAACATGAACAACCTATAAGCATTCAAGAATCAATATTTAACATGCATAATACATACGAGTAACATACATAAACTTTGTAAAACCATTTTAATACATTTTCAGCCCCAAAGATGTTTAAAACAAGTAGAAATCGGGGTCTAGAACTCACCTGATGCAACTTGGGTGTTTCTTCCTTTCTAACCCGCTTGCAATGAGTTCAACCACCTAAAAACACCACCAAACACACACACCCGAGCACATACACAAACACACATAAACTTATAACCGAGATAAAACCCGTCATAAACACATGAAAACCTTGAATTCTTACCTTGAATTCACTTCTCTTCTTCTTCTTTCTTTAGCCGAGAGTTTCTCTGATCTCTCTCTCTCTAAAACCGAGTGAAGCTGATGATGTGAAGTGAGGGTGGGCGGCCATGCCCACCTTTACACCAACTTTTACAAAAATTTGTCCTTTTGGACACTTTTAGTCCCTCCACTTGAACTTTATTTCTTTTCTTTCTTTTTATCCTTCATTTCTCGTCTTTTTAATTAACCGGGTGTTACACTATAAGGACACTACATACTTACCAAAATTTGCTCATGCAAGATTTATAATAATTCGTCTACAAAAGTCACTGATATAGGTAGGTCGTAAACACAACATAAGCATGGTCAGCGCCCACATATCAAATAGCGTAACGCCAAAACTCTTGGTTATCATAACCATCTCTGGTCTATATAGGATGATCCAACTATATTACATCTTTAGTTAACCTAAAAAACATGCTTAGAATGAGAGCTAATGTTAGTGAGATCATATGTTTATCATAACATTATATAAAAATTATGCAAATTAGGTAAGTTCCCAACCAGCCTTGTATTTAGTATCCAACTGCCCATCCAAGTTGAATACTATATACCTTGCCTGAAATATTTATATATTGTCATAAAACATAAATGCGCACAAACTGATAATATGCCGCATGTCTATAATCTTGTCTCAGATGGGACTTCCCAAATAACATGAAGGATTTCCAATTAGTACCACCCATACAATGTAACGACTCAATACGAGTTAATGATTTTGTAAAAAAACAAAAACAAGCAGCGCACAACTAACAGTAAACGACAAATCTTATTAAATAAAGCATCATAAAGTAGTCAAAAACATATAAAGAAACATGTTTTTCTCCTAGAAATATTAAAGAAAAGGTGTAATCACAAGTTTCCAAATGCTATGTCGAACCTATAAATGCATCAATCGTTATTATTAAATCAATAGGTCTAGGGTTAATACTATTACTAGATAATATCACACATAAAACTGATAACCAAACTTATAAATCTAAATTAAATAAGTAATGGTTTAATAATAATATTATTAAAAATGTTTTGGAATTTATTAACCTATATGTTAAAAAACAAGTGAAATGCTTCAATAGGTACAACATCTTATGTGCATGGTACAAGTTTGTATGCATCCTTGGTTCCATATAGTTGGGTACACCATCTTATTCGCATGGTTGTTTAGAGAGAGAGAGAGAGAATTGTTTGAAGATGTCGACGATGATAGTTTTCAGATGGGTTTCCAGCTGGTGTTGTGGTTGTCCTCCTCGTCCTCCCACCATCACCCGTGCTCTCTATGCCTTGAAACACACCTATTCCCTAACTGTGGGTGCTATATATGCGGATCACCCGCTATGTTCTACATGTCAGTGCTAATGTTGGTGGTGATGAGGATGTGGCCTTCGCCTCCCCTTTCGGGTTGAAGTCGTGTCGTTTGCGACTTTGAGCGGTTTTGGACAGTTGCAAATGACGGTTGTGGTAGTGCCTTTCACCCCTTTTGTTTTTAGTTCTTAGCTTTGGTTTAGGGTTTTTGGTTGGTGATGTTATTGTTTTTGTGGTTTGATTCTTAGTCATGTTTTGGTCATAGTGGCGATAGTGGTGATGGTTGTTAGGTCGAATCTATGATTTGTTGATGATGATGATGAGGCTTTCCTTATCTAAGATTGATTTCAGTTCCTTGTTTTGTTATTGTCACGATAGAGATGTTGATGAAGGACAATTTTCACTCATTTGATACTACTTGTGTTTAGGTATGTTGTTTCAGTGTTTTGTCATCGCGGCTATGATTAGAACGCAAGACCGTAGTTGATTATCATGGCCTAGCAGTTGTTACTGTCATGATAAAAATGTTGATTGTGGGGTTGTTCAATAGTATGTGTTTTCCCATGGTTAAAATTCCACTTAAGTTTACCATGCGTGGATCTCGTCAACTGTATCTAAGAATATTCACTTGTACTTGAGTTCTGTTCACATGAACCTGCCTATACTTAAACAATATCTAAGACCATTCGTTCACCCGTAGGTGACTTACTCAGTTGTATGTGATAGTTCACCAGTATCTATCTTTATCACCTAAAACCAACCATACATAGAGCACATTTCAAAATCCTTATTTGCATGAACGTAAACATGTCACCCGCATCCAGTTTATGCACCCATATGGAAAATTGTTCACCCATACCTAGTTCCTTCACTTGAATATGATGACACTTAGAATATTTTTCATTTATGTACACTTTGACCAATAGTTGACAAAGAGATGGCCTTTTGACCCAAGGTTGACTTTCATTACTGTTGTTTCCCTAATGTGATAGTTTATAACTGATACGTATGTGTTATATATAGCATAAAATGCTTGATATGCTAAATGAACTAATGAAAGCTTTATGCATAATGAATAATGGAAATGTTAAATAACAATAAAAATAACAATCGAACTAAATGAAAGTAATATGACCCTAATGTAAATGTCTTGCAAGAAATAGAATAGAATGGACCTTACCCTTGTCCTAGTTAACTAGAATGTGTCTTTATGCAATATGGGTAGGGGTCTAAACAAGTCAAGCCGGTTCACAGGTTACGTAGGATCGGCTTGAAAAAACTCAAATCTAGTAGAGCTTACATGAGTGCGAGCCCAAGCTCAATCTCACATCATGGGTCGTTTACTAAACGAACTTGAGCCTAAGCTTTAGACATTGAGCTTGACGTGGCTCGCGAGCCTAAATGAGCTTTTTGTTTTATATAATTTTTTATTTACATATTAAATATATATTTACATAAATCATATTATTATATATATTATTATGACAAAAGTAATTAAATAATATATATTTTTATGTTATATATATATATATATATAAAGTTTGATTACTAAAAATATAAAAGTAAATATAAAATATAAAATTTTATTAATTTAACAATAAACGAGCCGAGTCTTAGCCGAGTCTGAGCCAAGCTTGAGTCTGATTATTTTTTTACGAGCCGAGCTTTAATACTAAAACGAGCCGAGCTCGATGCTATGCGAGCTCGGGTTCAGCTCGGCTCGTTTACACCCCTAAATGTGGGTCAAATAGAATGAAATGGAGCTTACACTTATGTTTGATTAACTAGAATGGGCATCATGGGTCAACTTTGTCGAATCTAAAAAGGTTGGTGCAACCAAAACCAAACACTTAGACAATTTTTGGTACAACTAATAAAGGTCTTCCGAAGCTAAGGAAAGAACTTCCGAAAGCAAATAGAGTTCTTTCGAAGGGAAAGTCAGAACTTCCGAAGATTATGTCCGAAGAATCTTCCGAAGGAAAACTTCAACTTCTGAATACAAATTCTTCTCTCTTCCGAAGTTTAAGACTAAGAAGAAACCAAGACAATGACTTCCAAAGTCTGAAGATCTGAAGAAAGCCTCAAGCCTCGAAAGAAATAGCCTCTTCCGAAGCCAGTTAACCTTCAGAAGAACCTACTATGAACCAGTGGACATAAGTATGGTCCTTGTGACACTCCGCTACAAATCTCTGATATACTGCATGGCGTTTTCCTACGCTCATGTAGTTGACCATACTTTATTCCACTCTTCACCTTTTATCAGTTAGTACAGTTGCCAACTTTAGTTGGTGATAAAATGTAAGTCATGGACATGTCATGACTATCTTATCTTGGATAATATTTAATCTAAGATATCTTGTCTTTAGCGATGTAGTATTTGCTTTAGTCATAGTTTCCAGTTGGTATCAAAGTATATCCGACTATAGGTAATAGTATATATAGTTTTTCATTGTAACTCATGTAATATGCTTGTAAGAGTCTTCTAATGCTTTGAGTTGAGAAATCATATATACAAGTGTCTTGAAAATTATCTTCTTGTGTTCCTAGTTACTTAATTTATTATTAACTCTTAGAGAGATTCTGCATCATCTAACGGAGTGTGTTTAAGTGAATCTGAGAGAAAACAAGTGTTTAATGATAAAACTCGATCCTGAAAACTTTCAAGGGCTTAGCTAGCTAGGATTATATAAACTGACATGGGTCGGTCAAGTGTTTGCAGCCAATGTATGGGGTTTTGCTTTGTGTAGACGTAATGACATGACAATTGAAAAAATAATAAAAAGAGACGATTAAAATTAACATTATAATAAAGACATGAAAGCCATTTGATATGTATATATGGCTATTATTTGTCCATGGATGAAGAATGCTCATTTTTAATATGTAAAGTAGAATCACCCAACGAGCGATGTTAACTTTTGTATGCATATTAGTTGGTATGTGAGTTGTTGAATTTATGAGGATGATATAATTTAAGCTACTTGGCATATGAAGATGACACCATTCTTTATGAATGATGAAGGTTTAATTTTAGTGATAATTGTGATGTCCCTTTATAAATGCAAGTGTTAATTTACAGACAAGCTTCAATATGAAAATGAATGTCATAAGTTTTTCATTGTAATGTTTGATAATATAATGTAAATGCATGTTTTATGTTGTGATTGACTAAATATTTTATACTGATTTTGGAAATACTAGATCGAGGAATCAAGATCAACACCAAATTTTTTAAGGTTAAAAACACAAAGAAACTGAATACAAAGACAAATTTATTTATACTTAACAAGACTTGTTCTAATTTTACTTGTTCTAAGTTTACATAAGAGAGAATTCCATGAGATGAGAGGAAAAAGATAATTAGTTTTAAAATATTATCTTTCTATCGTTTTAGTTTATCTAGAACTTTCTAATATTCTATCGGTTTAAGAATGCGTGTCTATACGTTCCTATGATTTTTAACTTGTTTCTAGTTTTTGATTTGGCCTTAAACCTATATCAAAATTTTCATATCAAAGAATTGTTTCAAATAGAATTTTAAAACGGAATCGATAATTTTTCTACTCCGATTAAGCTTGTCTTAAAATTCATCCTTAGTTAACATTATTTTTATATAAAAGCCTTAAGCAGGTTCATTTTTATTGTCAAGATTTAGCCAAAAAGAAAAAAAACTAAGGAAAAAAAATCGTAAAATACTATATTTTATATATTCTTTATGTGAACTAATTATCTTGTGACCATAAATCTTTAAGCGATTGAGTACCAACCAAAAAGGAATGAGTCAAAATACATATTGTCCATAAAAACCACATAAAAACAGGAAAAGTTTTCAAAAAGTTGGCATCTAAAATATATGTGAAGTAGTATTTGCCAAACCTTTTGCAATTACTTGTGAATACAAATCACTTTTATGCATCTATCATGTGAAAAGTTGGTTTCAATAGCTAACAAAACCTATTGCATCAAAACTAACCCGACATACTCATAACACGTCAAACTTATATAACTTACACGATATTTATATGTACCTCTTAAAGTATTCATTAGAATTTCAATGTGTTTAGTTAAACACGTATCCTAACGTCTATTTAAAATAGTTAATTCAGGTTCAACACATGTTAGGTTGCATGGTGAGTTACTGTTTCTGAAAATACAACTTTAGCAAGTGTATCATGCATAATATCTCATCCCTCTTTATATAGCTCACAAATACCTCTTTTTTCCTCATTGATTCCAAACATCCTCTCCTTTCTTAACACACACCCAACAACCTCCTCTCTTCTTTACCACCACCACCACCACCGGCCGCTAACGGGCTACCACCTGCCGCCAACATGCTTAAACAGACAAATCTTTTTATGAAGATTCTCATAGCACTCATATTAGGCTGCAACTTTCACAAAAACAAAATCTCTTCTACGTCATATCCTCCACACCACACAACCATCACTTCATTAATGGAAGAACTAAAAGTAGTTGATGGTGATCTTAGTTTCCACAACATCCACCATGCATCCAAAGACTTTGGCAACAGATACAGTTTCCTCCCTTTAGCAGTTCTATACCCAAAATCAGTCTCTGATATCTCGAATCTCGTACGCCACATATTCCAAATGGGACCCACATCCGGGCTAACCATCGCGCCACGTGGTCATGGCCACTCACTTGAAGGTCAAGCCCAGGCTCATCAAGGGGTGGTCATAAACATGGAATCACTAGGGAAATCGCAACAAATGCATTTTCATGTCAATGGGAACACGAAAACGCCTTTTGTTGATGTTTCAGCTGGTGAACTTTGGATTAATATCTTGCATGAGAGTTTAAAGTTTGGGTTTGCACCGAAATCATGGACTGATTATCTTCATTTAACTGTTGGTGGTACTTTATCTAATGCTGGAATCAGTGGTCAAGCTTTTCTTCATGGACCTCAGATTAATAATGTGTACCAGCTACAAGTTGTTACAGGTACTACTATAAAATTTATACTTATATGCTAGTTGAATTTTTTTATAAAGATTTTGTTATGAAGTTTTTTTAAAACTTTCTACAACCATGTAATCATAAGTTTGGAAAGATATGGCAATTGGCAATGCTGTGATGACAAACTAACATTGCCATATTATAGAGTATAGACTTTGTTTGAGGGACCAACTGATGAGAAGTACAAGTATGGTTTTTTGGAAGGATATGTGTTTGATAAAGACTACTCTTTAAGGGTATGATAGTACACAATGGTAGAAAAATAAAAGAGAATTTTTTTAAGGTGAAATCTATTTATTATTATTGATACCGAAATCATTACACTAAGCTTCTTTTTATAGTATGATTCTAAAAATGGAATGGTTCACTTAAAAAAGAAAAACATATTTTGGCTAAATAATCATGACCTACCTCAATAAAAGCGCCTCGGTTATATATTTTTGTGTTTTACATAAAAATGTAGCTTTTAAAGATCGCTAAAAATGGGGGAAGTATTTGAATAAATGATGGAATTCGGGGGCGGCAGCTGGGCCATTGCCACATGATCCAGCCCGTCGAGACCATTCCATCCATTACATATGTGCCTCGTAGTTTCATACGAAGCTCAAGTTATGTTGTTCTTAAGTTGGGTTATTTTCTATCGTGTTTGCACTAGCAAGGCTGCTAGCTTCTAGATCAGGCCTGTATCATAAAATCTTTAAAAAAAATCATTAAACAAGTTCTTTTTCAAACTTGTAATATTACAGGGACAGGGGAAGTAGTTACATGTTCAGAGAAAAATAATTCTGATCTGTTTCATGGTGTTCTTGGAGGACTTGGGCAATTTGGGATAATTACACGAGCCCATATTGCGCTTGAACCAGCACCAGAAATGGTAAAACGATTAGTAATTTCGGCTCATGATCTTAACATAAAGAATGTTGCTTGTTAGTCTTTATTAAAATTTCTTGATTTTTATAAGGTGAAATGGATGAGAGTTCTTTACACAGATTTCGCTACATTTACAAAAGATCAAGAACAACTAATAGCATCCAACAGTTCATTCGATTACGTAGAAGGTTTTGTTTTGATCAACAGAACCGCGCTCGTTAATAACTGGAGATCTTCTTTTGAAAATAAAGATCCTGCTCAAGCTAGTCAGTTTGTTTCTGAAGAGAAAACATTTTTTTGTCTGGAAATTGCCAAGTATTATAAGCAAGAAGATATGGGTATCATTGACCAGGTGATCGTATGATAAACTAAAGAATGATGACAATGACAATGGGCTGGTAATGCGGGTTAGGTAACGGGTCAAAACGGGTATATTTTGATTTTGGTACAGGTCGTATCAGGGTGAACACTTTGTCCTGATTTTTATTTTTCTAATGATAAACGGTCTGTTAAACATGATTGCAAATGTAATACTATTTTGACTCAATCCTATTAATTTTAGGGACCAAAATGATTTTGAAGATTCATGTAATTAAAATACACTTAAGGGACATTCAAAACATTTTATTATTCATAGCCCATTTGACCCGTTTTCCTGTAGGACACTTTCTAATATACTGTTTGTGAGATATTATATATACCCACGCTGAGCCATTAAAGAAAGTCCAAAGTGTGACCTCTAAGAATACCCAAGTTAATCTATCCTACTAATGAATTATCATCTATGTGTTTACAAAGCCAAATGTCACATAATATAAAAACAGGTTTTCCAAAAAATTTAAGTCTTTTGCAAATAGTTACTATATTCAATAGATTACAAAACATTTTCAGCAAATTTTCTGTTTTATTGAATGAAATAATTGACGATTGTTTATGCATTAAAAATACAATTTGGAAACATTCATCTGTTTGATCCATTTGACCCATTCCCTTTTCAGCTACTACTTATTTGACCCGTTCCCTTTTCAGCTACTACTTGTTTGACCCATTACAAATAGAACATGATCATCCGAGTCAACTAGCCACCTCTAACAGCACCATAAAGTGCAACTATACTAATTATGATATATATTTGTCTATATGCAGAAAATTGAAAACTTATTATCTAAATTGAACTACAATGAATCCACTCTCTTCATATCAGATGTGTCCTATGTCGAATTTCTAGATAGAGTGCATGTTTCTGAGTTGAAGCTGCAAGAAAAGGGGTTATGGGATGTCCCACATCCATGGTTAAATCTTCTTGTTCCCAGAAGCAAAATCCATAAATTTGCCAATGAAGTTTTTGGGAAAATCTTAACAGACACCAGCAATGGACCCATACTCATCTACCCTGTTGATAAGTCAAGGTAATCAATCCTATTGTAAAATGCAATCACAATGACAAAAAATAATGTGTGAATATCACTTTTTTCCTACTTGATGGCGTTATCGGGCTGAATTGGGCTAGCCGCATAAAAATGGTAGCCGAAATTGGTCAAGTTTTTATTTTAACAGAGTGTTTAGAGCTCACAAAACTATCAAAGTTTTACAAGATTTTTGTTTGAATGTAACCAACTTCAAAAACTTTTATTTAGTGTAGTGGGGTACCGGCAAGTTGGTTCGAGTGATAATATTATAACTTATATGTGTGTAAGCCTGAATAATATTATGTTTTCTAACATCTAAATTGAATAGTTTTAGACTTTGATATTAAATTATGGTTTAAAAAATGTTTGATGCCTATTATTGGTTTCTATTTGACACGGTTATTTAAATTAGGTCTCGTTACATAAGAAAACCAATTTCGTTCATATCTCTGTTATAACAAACTTTCAAATAATTCTATTTAATTTGATATGACATGATTGCCCCTTTCAAAATGTTGACGTGTCATAAGTTGACATGTCGGTAACTTTCATGGGAGTTAGATATTTTGCACTTTTTTAAAAATTTTGTAAGTTTGATTTCGTTTTTGGTTATCTTAAATAAAAATTTAAAGTTGGTTATTTTTTTTTGCAAGACACCTTCATTTTGGTAGTTGTGTGTACTTGTTTTGCAGGTGGAACACTAAAACATCAATGGTAACCCCAAAGGAAGATGTGTTCTACCTAGTGGCATTTCTATCATCAGCAATGCCGTCTTCAATGGGATCAGACAGCTTAAAATACATTTTAAGTCAAAACAAAAAGATTCTAGAAGCATGTGAAACAGCGAACCTCACAACCAAACAATATTTGCCACATTACAACTCACAAGAAGAGTGGAAAAAACATTTTGGTAGCAAATGGGAAAACTTTCTAAGAAGGAAATTAACATATGACCCTTTAGCAATACTAACTCCTGGCCAAAGAATCTTCCAAAAAAAATTTACCTACTTATGAAAATTTGCCATTATGTAAGAATGAAGCCATAAAAAGTTATTAATTAGATTAAAAAGTACATATTAATTGGAAATTATTTTGTAATTTTCAGTCATCTTAGTTTTAGTGGTTTTAACAGTGAATGAAAGCAATTTTCATATGATTAATTATAATTATAACAAAAATAATAATAGTGATAATAATAAGAAACCTACACTGAATTGGATATATTCAATATTGTATATAAATCTGTTTCTTTGAACAACAAAAAGTGATTAGTTCAACTTCCATTACCGGTCATGTTGTCTCATAAAAACGGGTATGCCCATAATGGTAGAGAAGTAATATTATGGCAATACTTTAAGTTTATAAAAAATATGATATA
This sequence comes from Flaveria bidentis, assembly GCA_018326385.1. Lineage (NCBI taxonomy): Eukaryota > Viridiplantae > Streptophyta > Magnoliopsida > Asterales > Asteraceae > Flaveria > Flaveria bidentis. Next base: position 2,654 of record BJCM01210204.1, on the reverse strand, counting down.
GATTGTGGTTTAACTTTATCTTGTGAATCCGATGATCGCAATCCGGAATTATCAATGTTAGACGAATGGAATCAAGCTAACGATTACAGAATGATCAGTAACTTTTGTTTAATTGTTTTGATGAACAATTATCAAATGAAGTAAATGTTTGCTATGGTGAATACAATGATACGAATACAATAAATAAGTAAACCAGATTTGATTTAAAAGTATTTCATTAAAACTAATTAATAATTACAGATGAATAAAGAATGAATGCACTAAACAATATAAGCTTTGATCGTATTAAGGTTGATGATGTATTGATGTGATGATTGTTAGGGTTTGTGTTTGATTGTGTGAATCGATGTGATGTTAGCCATCGAATTGATTGTGTTATGGCTCGTGGTCAACTTTCTAAGAAGCAAATTAACATATGACCCTTTAGCAATACTAATTTCTCTTGGGATTCGAAATTGTCTTGTTGACTTGTTGACCAGTAACACTTGCATTATAGAAATTACAAGTGTTTGGACTCCGGAGCTGGATTGTCTTCCGCAGGTGCTTGTTCATCCGCAGGAGTTTGCTCTTCCGCAGGAGTCTTCACTTGAACTCTACTTGAATTCTTCACTTGAACTCCAGAACCGGTTCTTCTTTCGCAGAAGATATTTGGATGATTGTTTTGTAAGAAACACATCTACGGAAGAACAAAATGTTCATCCGTAGATGTTTCTTACACTTGGTCAAATTCACAAATTAACCAAGTATAATGTTTTACCTGCAATCATACATAAATCAACACACATAAGAGTTAACCTATATACATAATGTATACATCAAAATAATGAATTATAATCATTCATTACAAGTATTGATTAAAGTTTTAAGCCTATACAAAATGATCTAGACCTATTTTTCCTAGATCTAACAATACTCCCCTTTAGGCTTAGACACTTGTAATCAGTTCTATAAAGTTGAAAGCTCATTCACTCTTGCTATAATTTGGTTGTAGAAGAATGAGACATCGGTCTTCTAATCATCATACTTGTATTTGATCTTCATCTTGCTAATCTTCTGTAATGTTTTAAAACTGAGCCCCAAAACATCTTCTTTAGTTGCAAGAGTTTCCAAAACATTGCTGTTGTGGACTATTTCCAACTCATCTTTCTCTGAGATCCTCAACTCACTCGCTTCCTTGATATTAGACCCTCTCAAAATCCCTACCTCATATCTTCTTCTCTTTTAAGCCTTAGCATGTAGTTTGTCAATCACTTGTATCATATGGACATGTAAGAATAGATCATTCTGAGCTCTATCATAAGTCAGCTTTGTGAAGAATTTTTCATGCAAGTATGAAGTGTAGCTGGGATGGAGCAACTTGATTTCTACAAGATCGAAGATCCTGATCCGATCAGCTTTCTTGTTCTCTACATTCCTCAGCAACACTAGCTCTTTTGTCTTCTCAACATAATCCCACTTTGTGATAGAATATGTGTATTGATTTCCCAACAATTGACTTTATTGCTACTGTTTTTCTGTTGTTGTATATAATCCTCTTTAAAATTTCATCCTCAACCAATTCAGAGGCGTTGGATTTAAACCTTTTTAGCCCTTGTATTCTTGTCTTGTGTTTAGCATCCTCTCTCTTTGCTTCTTTCAGCACATCATCTCTAAACTTAGTCTTTAATTTACCCACTAGTGTAGAGAAATCTCTTCCTCTTGGGTGAATCGGGTAGTTAGTGATGATTAAACTTTGTAGATCCTTTATGTCATGTTCAGACAGACACAATACTTGTTCTACATCAAAAAAAGTATTGAATCCTTCCTGATATTCTCTTTATGACAGCATAATCCAAGTCTGGATCATATTTCTAGGCCATGATCCTGTTTTCTTCCATAGAGCTAGGAGTTGTGAGATGATCAAACAACTCTATCAAAGTAGATTTCTATTATGTGATTTCTCTATTGTTGTTCCAACTGGCCATACTTTGCCAGGTTTCACTTCTCTTGGTTCTCAAATCAGTTTATCTTTCCCTTTGTGTTGGTCTTTACTTTCAATAGTGACAGGCTCAGCAGGGACTTTGTTGTGATGCTCTACAGCTGGGTTTGGAGCTTCAGTCTGGAATTTCACACCGGTTTCAAGCTCAACATTCATTATATATTCCATCATCCTTCTAAGCTCACCATATGTTCTTCCTTTAATCTTATGCATTTTATAGTTATGACCTTGTAGCCAGCAGGTCATATTGTATTTGCTCAGCTTTGCTGTGTCAATGGCCTAACTCCTTTATTCTCTGAATTGATTGAAATGTTGTGAATGCTTCATAGTCACAATTTGGGATCGTGAATCTAGCAAGCTCAAACTCTTTCAATAGATCCTTCATTTCAGTTAGATTTATCCTTTCAACCATGCTATTTGGAAACCCATGTGCAGGACCGTTGAAGGCTTTGCAATTTACAACACAACAACACAAAGAGGAGAGCAACTCAAACTTAATCAAATAGTGAACTGGATTAACCACAAGAGATGACACTAAGAACACAAGTAATTATATGAGACAGAACCAAAGAACGTAACACAAGGAAATGGGTTTTCAAGATTGTAGTATATTGCTTTCTCAGGTTCTATTACAAGTGTTACAAAGCATGTTTTAAGTTACAAGAACAAGAGAATA
>BJCM01210203.1:0-20360 GCA_018326385.1 Flaveria bidentis | reverse complement strand
AATGACCAAATGTGTAAAGACTTTGAGAGCATTATGAAGAAGAAGTTTGAGATGAGTTCCATGAGAAAATAGACTTTTTCCTTGGGATTCAGGTGAAGCAAATGAAGGAAGGGTTCTTTATCAATCAATTTAAGTATGTATCTAATATCTTAGAAAGATTTGATGTATTTTATCAACATCAATATAGGGCGATCAACATCAATATAGGGCGATCATCGGTTCTCTGATGTATCTCACAACAAGTAGACCAGATATTATGTTTGCTACATGTATTTGTGCAAGATATCAGATTGCTCCAAAGGTGTCTCACCTAGTTGCTGCCAAGAGAATCTTTATATACCTCAAAGGAGCACCGAAATTAGGTCTCTGGTATCCTAGTAATAGCAACTTCAATCTCTATGACTACTCAAATAGTGACTATGGTGGCTGCAACATTAACAAGAAATCCACATCAGGAGGATGCTAATTTCTTGGTGGAAGGATCATCTCATGGCAATGCAAGAAGCAATCCTGTGTCTCTACATCTACTACTGAAGTTGAATATATTGCTGTTGCAAGTTGCTGTGCTCAGTTGTTGTGGATTCAAAACCAGATGCTAGACTATGGATTCAACTTCATGAGCACCCCTATCCACATTGACAACAATAGTGCTATCTCCATCACTGAAAATCCTGCGAAGCACTCCAAGACAAAGCACATTGATATCAGGTACCATTTCATTAGAGATATTAATGATAAAAACCTGATTAAATTAGTCAAAGTTGATTCAAATGAACAATATGCTGATTTGTTCACCAAAGCCTTTGATGAACAAAGATTCAAGTATCTCATTATGGCTATTGAGATGATAAACATTGACTAATATATCTCATTTGAAAACCTTTTTAAAATGTGTCTTGTCTTTTGTCAGATACAATCTAAGACCTGTTACAAAAGGTTATTCTTCCCAATTGATTAAGTGTGAGTATTTCCGAAGAGAAACTTACCCTCGGAAGAACTCTTCATTATCTTCCGAAGGCAATTTTCTCAATTCAAATCTTATCTTCCGATGAGTTTTTAGTCTCAGAAGCATATATTCACTATTTCCGAAGCTTGAAAAGTTCTTCATTCAGAAGACATTCTTATTTTCGGAAGTAAATTCATTTACCCTCGAAAATAAGTTTTGGCTTCGGAAGAGAAGATCCTTAGGAAATACTTTTACCTTCCGAAGAAGACTTCTCTCTGTAACAGAAACCTTTGGACCCCACACAGTAAAGAACAAAGATTTTATTAATGATGTCAGAATCTTTTGAATGGTTTTTCACCTTGCCGCCACTGTCACATCTAACCCCAAGCCATCATTTCACCTTATCCACCCAACACCTTCATTTCACCCATTTAAATAATCCCGACTCGTCAATTTAATCTTGTTACCAAAATTTACTGTCCAAAGCCTTCCTCACCCCAAATTCACTTTCCTCAAACTTGTTTCATCATCACCGATCTCACAATAGCACTAAACCCTCAACACAATCAAGTCGCACTTCTGGATTCATCCAGGGATGCTAACTTCTCTGAAATCATCTCATTTCTCACCCAATCTACCTACTATGCTACCTTGACCGTAAACCCCACTGTTTATCTTAACCAAATGGATAAGTTTTGGGCCAACGGCCATATCGAAACCCTAAATCAAGTTAGGGTTATAAGGTCGAGCATTTGTGGCCAGGAGTTGGTCATCTCTGAACAAATCATCAGGGAGCATCTGGAGCTTCATGATGAAGGCGCTCCTACTGAATTTCCCAAGTCCGACCTTGATGATACATATACCCTAATGGGTTATGGTGGCGATTTTAGCAGGTCTACTATCTATAAATGTCATATCCTTCACTACCCTTTTAACCGGAACTGATTAAGAGTTCATGTCTCTTCACAACAATGAAGTTGATCTTCAATGTCCATTAAAGGATCAACTAAGCCCAAGGCGACCTCTGATCTCTAGCCCCCATCAACATATCCAAACTAAGGTGAGTCCCACTGGAGTGGAGGGGACTTATGTAGATTCAGCTGCCACTACTGCAGGTGCCTTAATGGGCCCTCAGGACAGTGGTAACTTTGATCATATTGAATCTACGGCAACCAAGCATTTTGGTGACTCTGAAAAAGGCATCACTACGCATGGGAAACCAGGGCGCCAAGAAACCACTTCTAGTGGTGAGTATGAACATACAAGGTATGTTAACTCATCTCCCCGTGATTCTTCTCATGAGGATGAGGGAAGTCTGAAACTCACCATTCAAGACCTAATCACTAAAGTCTCAAACCTTGAATTCAGGGTTAAGACTTTAGAAAGTAGGTCCGCCACTCAGCAACTTGAGCTTAGGGCTCAACTAGCTGAGAAACAAATTGAGAGGTCTATTAGGCATGTACTAATTCAGGTCTCCCTAACTTCTTCCTCTAGCTCATCTAGCTCTTAAGATGATGCTACCAAAAAAGGGAAGAATGTTCAAAGACAAACTCCCATGGTGTCCAAGAGCTATGCTATCTCAAAGCTCTCTTCAAGATATCCCTCCCAATCATTAAATATCTTCCCTGAGCCTCTTCCGTCACCCTCCAAGTGGACTATAGGATGCTAAAAGATCTAAACAGGTTTCTAACATTGTTTCTCATGGGATCTTCTATGTGGCAACCAGGTCCGGATATCTCTGTGGCTTACATTGGATTTGAAGAGCTTCAGAGGTTGAATACACCCTCTACCACTTTTGAGGAAGTTGGTCAACCTAGGTCTACATGAAACATGAGATTAATTTCGAAGGGAAAATGGAAACTGATGGTCCAAAAACCAAGATAGTTGGGACAGAGAATGTAGTACCACAGACTTCCGAAGCAGAAGTCAAAGCTGCGGAAGAACAATTTCAATCTTCCGAAGCAGAGAAGGAAGCTACAGAAGGACTCTTCTCCTTGTCTGATGATCTAATCATCACTGATACAATCCTGGGACCAGCATCTGAGGTGAACAATGAGGACTTTCTCAAGTTACCCATATCTCAATCACAATCACCACCTCAAGCTCCAACAACCACTCAACAGCCTGAATACTCTACACAAGAACCTCCAAGGTCTAAAGCTTTCGAAGATGTCAAAGGAAAGAAGAAGTTGAGTGCGGAAGAACTACTAAAGGAGGAAAGGTTGGAGAAATTAAAAAGAAAAGGGAGACTACCTTCTGGGAAACTACTGGCTGCCAGTAGTAAAGTAGCCATAACCAACCAGGAAACAGTCAATAATAAGAAAAAAGTGAAGATTATTGATAGACTTGTTAATGTGGGGGCTGGAAGTGAATAAGTGCTCATCTTACCATTAGAGGAGTTGATTGAATTGGAAAAGGCAACCCAACAGCTAAAAGAACAAGAAGAAGTAGCAAGGTTGGCCTTGGAAGAAAAAAAACTAGAATAAAAATGAAGAAGTCGATCAAAGGCTAAGGAGTGAAAGAACAACCTTTCTGAACTCAAGAGGATCCTCTCTTGAGGAACTTGCTCCATATAACAATGATACGATCCTGTGGCTAGTGAATAAAGAATAGGATCAAATGGAGAAGGAAAGAAAGAGGGCTTCCAGGGAGAAGATGAAGGAGATAATGAAGAAGGAGGAAGATGCTGAACTTACAGCCTTGAAGAAGTCTGGGGACAAAGCCTAGATGAAACACTATCTTAGGGTTCATGGCTTCTTAGGAAGGCAAGTTGGACCCATATCCTTGAATACCCTGTAGTGTATTTTCAGTGAGATCAAAGCTGACATAGGCTCAGGAAGAAGGAAAGAGATGTACAGAAGAGGACATACGCTCAGGAAGAAGGAAAGAGATGTACAGAAGAGTACAAGGGATGACTTTCACACCTACCTCATTATCACAACCTCAACACCCAACCTCGGAACCTATCCCCTTCCCTTTCCTTATCAAAACTGAATCAACCTCTGAGCCTTTCACCCCTGAACCCATATCATCAACCTTACCCTCTTCCTCACCCACTCAATCCAAACAACCACCTAAACTACCCATGCTCAAACCCAAAACCCTACCAAGAACCCAATCCTCATCAACTAAACAACCTCTCAAGTCATCCTCTCATTCATTCAAACCTCTTTCCTTAGAAAAGTTTAAGGAGATCAAGAGAAAGCTCATCAACTGCACATCCTTGAGCAATATCTCCTGTGAGGAGGAGTCTGTCAACTTGACCTACATTGACAACTCCTCAAGTTCCCTCACAAGAAAGCAATTCCTTAATCTCCCTAGAAGAACACTAGACCATGCTGCTAGACTTCTTGGTCTCAACTCTGATTACATAAATGATAAAGAGAAGAAGCTGAGAAGAAAGCTGGTGACTATATTGGATACAAAGAAAGGGGACAAAATTCTTAGTCAGCCCCTTGTGCCAAGGAAGAAGATTATCCGATAGAGGTTCGATGAAGCCTCTCACAACTTTATTATGGAGAGAGAGAGAATGGAGAGTACACCAGGCTGAATGTCTCTTCTCTGCTACACTCAAGCAGATTTGATATTGTTAAGCTAGTCGAGAAACCATTCTCCGATCCCTCCAACTGCGACATAGCTGCTCACATCAGAAATCATCTTAGTAGCCTTCATCTTGCTAAATTAACTACAAAAACCAAGATTGAAGAGGCGTTGAAGCTAAGAGAGAAGGAAGACAAGGAAAGGTCAAGCATCAAATGCAAAGCCTTTCTACAAATGGTGGAAGCCCTTAAATTGGAACCAATAGTTAGATGGGAGTATGACTATAGATCCCATCAACTAACTCTCTTCAGAGAGACCTAACAGAGGGTGCATATCATTAAAGTGACAGACTGGATCTCCTGTCTACGAATGATTTGTACAAACTTCTCAGCACCACTTCCGGGAAGAACAAAGAAACATATTAGTATCTGCTTTCCCTGGTGCTGAAAGTTTTAAGAAGCAGGAACAAGTGTGGTTTTGGTAGCATCAGCCTAGGGGGAGTTTGTTAGACCATAAAGGCTGGTGCAACCAAAACCAAACACTTAGAAGATTTTGAGTACAACTAATGAATCTCTTCCGAAGAAAAGTTCATCACTTCCGAAGGTACATGCTGAACTTCCAAAGCAAAGTTGTCCCATTTAACTTCGATAATGAATGGGACAACTAATCACCAAACCATTATGAAAGTTACTTTTAAAAGATGTCACATTTAACTTCGATAATGAATGTTTAAAAGCTTTTAATAAGTTAAAAGAAAAACTAGTGGAAGCCCCAATCTTGCAAGCACCCAATTGGTCATGACCATTTGAGATTATGTGTGATGCAAGTGATTTTGCAATTGGGGCTAGGTCAACAAGTAGATAAAAAACTAGTTGTTATATATTATGCTAGCAAAATTTTGGATGGCACTCAAATGAACTACTAATGAAAAATAATTTCTTGTAGTTGTATACACTCTTGATAAATTTAGGTTTCCATTTGGGGGAGCAAGGTGATAGTGTACTCGGATCATAGCGTGGTTCGATATTTAATAGAGAAAAAAATGCTAAACCAAGGTTAATAAGATGGATTCTCTTACTTCAAGAGTTTGATTTGGAGATCCGTGACAAGAAAGGAAGTTAAAATGTCGTTGCAGACAATTTGTCACGAATTGCCTCCGTGGAAGAAGATCAACCCCGAGAGAGTAACGTAACTTTTCTTGATGAACAACTGCTAGTTTTTTCCACTAGCCCATGGTATGTTAACTTTGCAAATTATTTGACCACAGGTACACTTATAGAACATTAGGCAAAGAAGAAAAAGCAACAATTTATGGCTCAAGCAAAGCACTACATTTGGGATGAGCCCGATTTTTTCAAAGTTACAGCCGATCAAATTATTCGATGATGCATTCTTGATGACAAAATTCCAAGTATTTTAGGAATGCTACATGCATCTGCATGTGGAGGGCATTTTAGTGGACAAAAGACATGACATAAATTTTTATCATGAGGCCTCTATTGGCCTACTACTTTTAAAGAAGTTTTTGAATTTACAAAGAATTGTATAAATTGCCAAAAAGTAGGTAGCATTTCAAAACGTAACGGAATGCCCATGCAACCAATTCTGGTAGTAGACATATTTGATGTCTGGGGAATCGATTTTATGGGAATGATCCCAAATTCTTTTGAAAATTTATACATTTTGGTAGCGGTAGATTATGTGTCTAAATGGGTCGAAGCAATCCCCACCAAAGCAAATGATCATAGTATTGTATGTAAGTTTGTCCAAGCAAATATTTTTTCACGATTTGGAATCCCTCATGTGATAATTAGTGATGGAGGAACACATATTAAAAACTTTTATTTTGGTAAACTACTTAAACGTTATGGAGTGGACCACCGGGTTGCAACGCCCTACCACCCTCAAACAAGTGGTCAGGTTGAGGTATCCAATAGGCAAATTAAAGATATTTTGCAGAAAAACCGACCATAAGGATTGGTCCACCAAGTTAGATGATACCTTATGGGCGTATAAAAAACCTATTGGAACCACACCATACCGGTTGGTCTATGGAAAAGGATTCCACCTACCTATTGAGTTAGTTCATCGCACGTTGTGGGCTATTAAAAATGTTAACATGAATGTTGATCTTGCAGGTAACGAGTGGAAGTTGAAGTTATGCAAATTAGAAGAATTGATAGATGAAGCATTTGAATGTGCTTTCGCTTATATGGCCAAGATGAAAAAGGTTTGTGATGCCAAACTAAGACTAAAACACTTTGACATTGGTCAGAAGGTTTGGTTATACAACTCTAGATTAAAGTTGTTTCCGGGAAAGTTAACAAGTAAATGGACGGGTCTGTATCTTAGCACACGTGTTGGGCAATTCAGTGATGTGGAGATTGACGACTTTGATGATCATATACGACAGGTAGTGAATAGACATCGTCTTAAACCGTGTTTGGAAGCACATGATATCAATGGGTCGCAACACCAATCAGAGAGTTTCTTCGTAAGCAATCCAATTAACGAAGTCAAATAACAAAGCTTAGGTATACGATCTGGTTGAAGACCTAAAACTTAGCGCTCATCGGGAGGCAACCCGGAGAACTTTGTGGGTGTGTTCGCTAGAAACCCTCACGAGACTTCACTTGTCCACTCGGGCCTATTGAGTGGTTTAAAAGGCTTATTGCTTATGTTAAATGCAACCATGATTCCTACGAAAGTAAGTTTTATTTTTCATCTGGTATTTTTGTTTTTTTTTTGTTTTTCAGTGTTTTCCTTACTCACCATATGCATACGGTCAAGTGTGGAGAAAACCCACAAACCCATCGTGTATTTTAACCTTTTGTGCAATGACGACAATGCACGGTTCTTCGGATGGGTGGCGTGCATACTAGCAAACGAGGTGTCGATAAGAAAAAGAAGAAGAAGAGGCACTTTACTTTAGTAGTAATAGATGCTTTAATAGGTGAACTTTAAGTTTTACTCTTAGTTTCTCATAAGGCTTTAAAAAAAGGAAATAGGCGGCATATCATACGTCGGTCGGGCAAATTTCATACGTTGCTCCGGTTTTGTGATAATCAATAGATACACCCATCTTTACGCTGGACCAGCGTATCATACGGCCCCCTCGGCGTATGATACGCCAGACCCAGGCCCACTTTGGTATTTTGCTCATTTTTTACCACAAATTTGACCCACTTCACATCTCCCCTTCATATTTAGGTCTATAACACCTGCAATACCCCCCAAACAACCACTTTCACCAACATTTATCAAGAACACATATACAACTTCTTCATTAACCCACCATAACTTTATCAAATCTCCATCAAAACTTGTGATTCTTGAGTGCATTATGTGTATTTCTTCAATAACACATTCCATAGAGTAACTTCTCATGATTCCTAATCGTTTGCATGATCTCAATACCTAGGGTTTGTTTGCATTTTAAGCCAAGTCTAATTTTTGGTCACTTACAAGACACCAAGGTATGTCAATCAATTAACATTACTCATTGTTGAAGATACTGATACGAGTTTTTTATGAATATGGGTATACCTTAGGCTAAACATAGCATGCCAAGCATAGGTTAACGTTAACTTGTTACAATTAACTATATTGCTATGTCTTAAGTTTATATGTGTTAATTGATGAAAAGGGTGGAGGACCTTGGCTACTTATATTGAAATAATGTCTACATCGTTAGATATCGTTAACCATGGGTAGCAACTTGCTAATTTCTATGCTAGTTCATAAGTGGTTTTATGTTCCTTGTAAGTATAATGTTTTTTAGAAACAAGTCTAAAGGGAAAGGAAAGCAACCAGAAATCCAACCCTTGTAAAAAGAAACCATGAAATCAAGTTGAAAGTGATGATGAGGAAAATGAGATGAGAGAAATGGAAGAGGATCAAATCCCCAAGCCAAAATGGACAAGAACTAACAACCTTTCATCTTTAGCACCCAAATGGCAAGAGGATCTATACATGGAAAAAAATTTAAAGGTCAAGCACATGGATAACATCTTCATCTGCGAGAGAGCACTGCTTGTTTTTGATTTTTGGATATTGGGAGTGGTTGAATGTTTTGAAAGGTTAGGGTAGGGGCTGCCCTTACATTCCACGATCCTGATCAAAATGATAAAATTCTAAGCAAGGAAATTTTACAATGGATGGCAATGCTAGAGAAAAACTTAGGCGCTAACCCACCATGGACCCCAAAATTAACGAGTATAGTTGGAAAGAAGAAGGTGGTAATGTCATTTGACACAATTCGACAAACGGTGCCTTTTTGATAGTAGACCATAGCAAGACTATGAATTTCTAAGTAAGTTTACAAAGAAAAGAGTTTGTTACAAATGAGGAGGTAGCCATGCTTCAAGATTTGTTCCAACCAGGTACAATGAGTAATTTTCATCGACGTGACATGAACATCATGGGAAAAATATTAAATATGATTGCACTCACTAATGTCATCCCGCGCATGGGGGACAAAAATATGATTCAATAGTATGAAATAAGGGTCCTTCATGTGCTATTGATACGGAGAAGGATATTATCTTTAAGGCATATAGTTATGATGAACATATGGGAAAGTCGGGAGAGTGTCGATCAAAAGATGATACCACATTGTAGATTGATCACTACTCTAATCCGTACACAAGGGGCGTTAAATAAAAATACTTAGTACATCTCCAAACTGCACAAGTACCTGATAATGTCAAAAATGAGTAAGCAAAGTTGGACTTACAAGAAAACCACTCAACATGTGTTTCTTTGTGACAGAGTTACAAAAAAAGTCTTAAGTGGTGAAATCCCAAATGCACCTCCATTGCAACCAAATGAACAAGAGGAAGTTTTGCAATCGAGTGAAGACAAAGAAGAAATAGGCAATGAGAATGAGGAAGAAGATGATGATGGTGAAGAGGAAAACTAAGGAAGTAGATCTGGGCGTGAACAACCTGTTAGACCACCTCAAAATCATGAAACTAGTTAGATGGAGGCCATGCTGAGATCAATGAGACCCCCTGAATATGTCAGGTGGATGCCTATCACCAAGATGTAGTGGGATCAAAATTCATAGCAAGTAATTCTTGCAAGACAAAGACATGAAGAATTGATGAAGATACAACAATACATCATGGACCAAAATGAGATGTATGCTCGACATTTGTCTTATCTACATGAGCAAGAAGTACATGCCATGTAAGTTGAGTCCGAACAACACTGCCACAACACTGATTTTTATGCAAGTCGCCAATATGTTCCACACCCACAACCAACAGAATGGAGTCAAGAAAGGGACTGTAATAGGGTAGCTCAATACTCATAGCACGAAATGTATTTTTCTAGATGGGTTCCACTCCCGCATCAACAGCCAAAGCCAAGTGACTCAGCAGCCGGTGTTTGTGGTGATTTTTCAGCGATGAGCGATGTTTGATGACTGCTTGGTTCGGTCTAGAGATTCCTCGGCCACTGGTCAACAACCCGTATGATGATCCAGCACTCAACCGTCGAGGCACTCACTGATTGGGTGTTATGCCACTGATCAAGTCCATGTGCTCCCTTATGCTTATTGCATGTTGAATATTTTTATCCTTTTACTCATCGTATGTGTATTTGTGGTATGGTAACATATGTGTCGTGATAGTGTGAAACTCTATGTTTGGAATGGTGAGTAGTTATCAAACCATCATGTAATTCAGTACTCATAGGAAATGGTCTGGTATTTGGAGTCTATGATTAGGTGATTTGGGAACCTCATCTCAATAGTTCTCTTTAATATTATAAAACATACATTGAGGATAATGTACCTCAAGTGTGGGGATGAAAGGAAAAGCATGAAATATATTTTTTTATAAAAATTGATTTTTTTAAAAAAATTCAATGAATTGCTTTGAAATTAATCTCAAGTGAGCTTAATAGTGCATTAACTATGATTTTTCAATGTAAATCGTAATTACCAATTGCTTGTGCACATGTAGAGGTCCTTTTAAATGGTTAGTGAAAGTTGCAAGAAAGATTTCTCAACTAGTAGTTTTCATAAAATAAAATAGGATTGTCTGGTTAGGTATAACAAGCTAAAAGGTGGATAATATGCATGCTTCACATCCTTAGCCTATCCAACCGTTTCTGTGAGAACCTAAGCTTATTTGAGCATTATTCATATCATATCTAATTGCTCATTTCTTTTCTTGAGTGTTTACCATAACGTCCACTTATTTTAGAACTCGTGTATCTTATACATGTCAAGATCGTGAACCATTATAATGCACAAACATGACAGAGGCACTAGGATAAGCCTTTTCTTTAAGCCTTTACATTTGATTTCCCACCTTAACTTATTCCCCTTAGAGCCATTTTGAGCCTAAAACTTTTTGTTTGTATGCACCCGTATGGTCAAACCAATAAATCCCTTAGCCTTTTCTAAACCCGTGCAGTGAAATCTAATTTAGGAGTGTCTAAATTCTCTCTTTACGTGTTCTTTAAGTGTGTTAATAATGCTCAGCATCACCAATCGCTAACATGTGTGAAAAGAAAAAAAAAAGAGAAAAATAAAAAAATAGCTATATATAAGGTCAAAATGACCAAAATATAAAGCGTCAAAAATAGAGTGAATTATTATATTGTGTTCGGGTCAAAGCAAATCAAGTGATGTTATGTAGTTCATGAATTTAACCTTCAAATATTGGATTTCATGCACTTTAGCCACTTTAAATCCCTTTTACTCACCTTTAACCTTAGCCTAATATTACAACCAATAAAAGCCCTCTTGAGCTGTGAATTGTTTTGTATTTGTTGATGGAGATGTGATTTGTATACGAGCTTATGAAATATTGTACATTATTGGTTTTGAGTGTTAGATATACTAGTATATTATCACTAGTCCTAGAAAACAAACTGAGATGAGAGATTGATTGTGAGAAGGTATGAATGCATGTGTGTTAGAAACTTGAAGCAAGTTGACTTGATTAGGTAATTCTAGGTTTAAAACAAGAAATCAAATATACTTTTTGGGTTATCAATCTTGAACGGTGTAAACCTTGAACTAGGTATGTTTTGAGACCTTAATGTACACAATGCAAGAGGGATTCTAATGTTTTTGATTGATTATTGTTGAAATGTTACAAGAAGGCTTTGCGTGAGGTCAAATCAAAGAATAAGTGTAGGGATGTGATCGGAGGGTGTTTATTCGATACTTATAATGTTCAATTGCTTTATTTTACACGAATACTGGTGTCGAACATGTGTACTTTGAGTGTGTTAATGTGTGCAGTTGCTAGATTACAAAAGTACATAATTTGGGAGCTATACGGAAGTGTTAGAGCAAGTGGAAGGACTGGATGTGAAATTATACGAAAGATGGAGTAAAATCAAGTCAATCAGGCACCACTGTATCAGTCATCGTATCCACCATCGTATCATACTCTAACCATCGTATTAGTCACCGTATCGGTTACCATATCATACACTGGTCAGCGTATCAGCCAACATATCCTGAACAAAATCCAGTGAACGAGCACCGTAAACTTCATGACCGGAGTATGATACGCCGGGGTCACCGTATGATACGCCGGTTACCCTAACAACCTCCGGATTTTGAGGAATTCTTCCCTATTTAACCCTAATCATTAGGTTTCAAAAGAGACTTTTTCCACACGAATTTTAGAGGTTTTCAAGGCATGTTTTAGAGTTCTTTTCACGACGGTTTCACCTGAATCAAGCATTAACAACTTTCAATCAACCATTGAAGATCCAATCATGCCAATGAGTGGCTAATCATATTCGTAATCACTTCCGGGAGAAGAGTTCTTGTAAATGAAGCACTAGGTTTAGTTTGAATTGATGTTTTTGGGTTATGTTCTCTTGACACAAGAATATAATTGTACGCTTGTTTAAAGTTAAAAGATTTATTTATGTTTAAGTATTTGTGTTCTTTCATTCGCATTCAGTTTTCTTGCATCGTGAGCAATTTGTCATGTATGTGAATACTTTGCATAAATGATTTGGTAATTGTGTGAACCAGCAAGTTTTAAAAGTTTGTTTCATAATTATCACTTTAATCAAACAGTTTTGAAAAATCATATCTATGTGATTCCCAATCAATTCTTATGAAACGAAGTGTGAATCTTTGAGCTTCAATCTTGAAAGTGGTTGTCTTTTTCTCATAAGTTTCAAAACTCATTATCAAGTTTGTTAATTTCTTAATTATTTTCATTCAATCTACATTTCCACTTAATAAAAACCCAAAACATTTGCTTTCTAGTATTTTTCGTTTTATATTCCAAGTTCTTAGATATAAAACTTCATACTTTCCACCAATTTCATGTGGATACGACCTTGATTACTCATACTAATTATAGGTAGTTACATCTTTAATATTAACTTGTTTTTTATCCAACCACATTAACACGGTCAATAGGGTAGTGAAAAAGCACGCAAGAGGGTGTCAAAACACATTAGAAAAAGCCCGAAGCTAGCGTAGAAACAAATGAACCATAATTAGGAACTCTTGTGCAAAAAAAAGTATGCCCCTACTACAATTGCTCCTTAAGTAAAACATAGGTTCGCAATTGTAATTCCAGTTTTCTGGTTAAAGGAACAGATGGAGGAAAGATGGAGGAAATTGGGACAATATATGGTATCTTAGTTTAACAAGAAAAACATGGTATGCTAGTTTAACAAGAAAAACACATGTATGTGGGATTAAGAAGTTGTTCACAAATTTGAAAAAAAAAATCTCCTTAAATTAAGGCTTATATTAATGGGTTCTTTAAGGAATACTTTAGCGGAAATACTTAAAAGATCGTGTACAATCACCATGTAATGGGATACCACAAACTGTGAAATCCGTTTTTTATGTTCTTAACTATGAAGAAGATTGTACAACTCGCATATTAAGGGTTTGAAATCACATTTGAAGGAATTATTTGTTATGTCACAAACACCTTCGAAGATGTTTTGCCAATGGTGAGTGAAAATAAAATGGCACACACTAGAAAAAAAAAAAGAAATCTAAAATAAGATGGTGGGAAATAAATCAATTGGATGAAACACAAGCATTATCGGGTTACTATGTAACGTTAGAAGAAGAAGCAAATAAAAATAAAAATATGTCATATGTATGTCGGATTTGTGTGTGTAGGAACTCTATTTGGAAATACAAATCTCTGTTTCTACATTGTCTATTTTGTCGATTGTCAACATTAAGACAGATAGGGGATTAAGTAAGTCATCAAATTAACAACATGAATGAGAAGTAGATCATATATAAATACAATTTTATAGAGAAGGCATACCAGAAAAAGCATATGCACAATATTACTGGAACTAAGAACCCTACAATATTCAAGATTACAACTTCAACCATTGTTTCAAACATAACATCATCAAAATTTTAACAGAGAATCATTGATATCACATACCTGAAAAAAAGATTGGAAGCTATCTACATTGACAAACATATCACAACAGCAACAGAAACCCGAAGAACAGCTTATCGACCATCAGCAGAAGTAAAGGAATCAGCAAATCCAGTAGGTCTTGCAGGGATACTACTCTTACTATCATCAAGATCCACACAGCTACTGTAATCTTTCCCTTCTGCTTCTTGCCACCCTTTGACCATTTGAGTCAATGGTAGACTATAATCGATACCACAATATTCCTCAGCTTCATTCTCCATAGGTTTCCATTTCTCCACAAGTGGGGCCAACACGTTGACTGCATGCCCCATATCGGGCCGTTGACTTGGCTCTCTTGCTGTACAATGGCCTGCCAGCTCAGCGATAATGGAGATGGTTTCATATGTTTCTTCGTTTGCGTTAAGAGCGGGGTCCACAGCAGCCATTAGCTTCTCCTTGTCTGTTCTAATGCTCCAAAACCATGATGCTAAGTACTGGCTTTCTTCGGGTCTGTCCTCGTCTAACGCCATTAAACCAGTTAATAGCTCCATAAGAACAACACCGTAGCTGAAAACATCAGCCTTTGTTGTAACTTTACCTGTCACTGAAAACAAATGGAAAGAAAATCTTGAATTCACCAACTTGTTTCTGCAAAAGTTTCAAATAGATTTTTATCTTTTAGACATGGGTTTCTCTCTTTACGACTAAAGATTGTGTCTTTTTTATCTATCTCTTTAATGTAATCAAATTTTGAACTATAATGTTACCAAAATTGTCAGTTTTGAAATTATAAGTGAATGGGGGTTATGATCTATCACTAATAAGTCAATTTCATTAAATCAAGAAAACTAGTATTAAATGCAACAAGTCAAACCGCACGTCAATTGCCCAAATTACGTTAATAATGTATAGAACTTCTTAAATCTGTATTCAAAATATTTTTCTGATCACTGAAATTATGGAAACTTTTGCAATCATAGCCAACAGTAATTATATATAAGCATAAAATGAATAATTACCAGCATATTCAGGGGCAAGGTATCCAAATGTCCCAGCTAGCCGAGTAATCACAGACTTCTCACCATCAGGAGCAAGTTTGACCAATCCAAAGTCAGAAACTTTGGCTCTAAAGTCATCACCAAGTAAAATATTAGAAGATTTAAGATCGCGGTGTATGAAGCTCTGATGAGCCAAACTATGAAGATATTCCATCCCTCTAGCCACATCCAGTGCAATATTTAACCTTCTTTTCCAAGAAAGTGGTTCCAATTCGAAGGTTTTCCAATGAAACAAATGCCTACTTAATGCACCTTGAGGCATATATTCATAAACAAGAATTCTTTCAGGTCCTTCAGTTGAATACCCTAAAAGTGACACCAAATGTCTATGTCTAACCTTTGATAAAACTGCAATTTCTGATTGAAATTCATCTAATGCTTTGTTGCTAATCACACCAGATTCCATTCTTTTGACTGCTATTTTCGTGCCATCGTCTAGTTGGCCCTTGTAAACCACCCCAAAACCACCACGACCAAGCTCGTTTTCACGTGCAAAGTTTTTTGTCACATTTTTTAAAACTTGAACTGAAATGATTAAATTTCCTGATTCGATTACATGGGACTCACCCGAACCACTGCCAACACTTGTTTGTGTTTGCGAGTCATTGGCGATTGAAATCTTGACTGTGTTATCTGCGAGAGACGGGTCCTGGGGGTGAATAACAAGTGAACTCGGCGATTGAGTTGAGTTGACTTTCTTTTTACATAAGTAGATACATATAGGGATGATTAAAAAGATTACAATAGCAAAAGCCGCAACAGAAGCGATGATCGCAACTATGTTTGACTTTTTCTTTGAAGATTTAGCAACGAGAGGGGCAGCACCGCCACCAGAAACCTCTGTACTAGGAGCAGTCCCGGTTCCTGTTGGAGGTGAAGGTCGGCTGCTGTCGGGCGGGGAGCCCGTGGGTGAACTGGCTTTAGGAGGAGCTTTGGATGAATTTGATTGAAACAAAGGGTTCCCAATTAAAACAATTTTTATGGTTGGATTAAATTTTGGCACAGGAGGGGAAAGATTATTGTTACTCAAATCCAAGAAAGTCAAAGTATTTAACTTAGACCAGTTTGAAGGAATCACACCCATCAAGATGTTCGACCCAAGATCAATTCGAGTTAAAGATTCAAGATTCGCAATTGAAGGGCTCAAGGTTCCTGAAAGATTGAACTTTGCCAAGTGGATGGAGCTCACCTTCTGCTTACTGCAGGTCACACCGATCCAAGAAGCACACGGATCATTACCAGACCAAGAGGAAACAAGCCGTGGTGGATAATTCAAATCGTTTAAGAAATCCAAAAGCGCGCTCACTTCTGGAGCACAAGGAACACCAGGATCCGGTTGACAAAAGCTGTTTGATGAATAAGTAAAGTTCACAGCTTTGAACTTGGACACAGGACCCATGAAATGATTATTGTTCAAATCCAGTTTATCCAAACTTAAACTAGCTAAACCATCAGGAACTAATCCTACAAGATCATTACTGTTAACATTAAACTCTTTAAGTGCAGTCAAGCTACCAATACTTTCAGGAATCTTTCCACTAAAATGATTCCCATGTAGCCACACACTGGTGAGTGAGCTCATTGTCCCAATAACATCAATGGGACCTGTCATCCCTCCACCAGATTGATCATTGAGCCAAAGAATCCTCAACACTGACTCGTTAAACGTCGATGGAATCGCACCAGAAATGCGATTCATCGACAGTTTCAACACCCCTAAAGACGACATAGTACCAAGAAAATCAGGTATATGACCAGCCAAATTACAACTCATCAAAGTAAGATTCTGCAATTGAACAGAATTCTGAAGATCAACAGGAATCGACCACCCATTAGTAGCATTAAGAGGGTTATTATCAAGAGCTAAACCCTCCAAACTATCAAGCCCACGAAAGAAATCCCAAGGAATTTCGTCGAACAGGTTGTAGTCAAAATAAGCCCACCTCAATTCCGACAACCCACTCAACGATGGCAGAGATCCAGTGAACTGATTCTTCTGCAGCCCCAAATTCGTAAGCATTGACAACTGATTCAAACTAGCAGGCAAAGTTCCCTTCAAATTCATCCCCTGAACTTGAATCTGCGAAACCCTAGATTGCGAACAGAATACGTGAGGCCAACGAGGGGACCCACATGGATCGTCTCCATTGTTGGGCCAATTCAAGAGCTCCGGATTCTTCAACCCTTTTCTAAACTGGTTCAACACTGCTAAATCACCAGGATCCGTGGTGCTGAAAACAAGAGGAAGAAGAAAGGTGTAGAAGAATGCTACAGTTGCAAGAATCTTGATCATGCGATGGTGGTGATCCTCCATTGATGCAGAGCTAGAACATTGAGGTTTGTTGGTGGCATATGATGATATTCATATGAGAATTATTATGGAGAAAAGAGGGATTTGTAGGAAATAGTAGATTAGATGATTTGAAGCAAATGCAGAGCATATTGATGATTCATGAGCAGTGTGTTTGAGAAAGAAAGTTATGATATGAGGATGACATGAGGTGGAACTCGGTGACTATAAAATTCAATGAGGGTACGATACGTGTAATGCCGGTGGAATTTGGAAGAATTTACACTCCATTTCACAAAAATTGCAACTTTTGGGTGCGTTATACATATTTTAATATTAACATTTACTTGTGTATTATTGTACCCAACTTAACTTGAAAGTTGAAAGTGATCACACGATTGATAGCATACAACATTATGTTCTTTTTCTGTGCATCTTTATTATATGTGACTATGAATCGCGTATTATTACAACCTGTGGAGTATGACCCTCGTTGCTTGATGATACGCACTTATTTTGTTTTAACGGAAGAAATAGCTGTTTTCGTAATTTTATTCCTAGTATTTGTTATATACTTTGACTAGAAATGTGCAAGTCTAAACTAACCAGATTGATGGTTCAAATTGGGTTTGGTTAGGTTCAAATCACAACTTATTTGATCATGTCTTTGATTTTAATCTTTTCAATTGATCCAATTGATTTTAAAACTAACATGATAATATCAGTTTAACCGAACATACCCAAACTTTTATTTTTCATGTTTTCTCACGTCTCACACTAATCATGTTTGCAAAATTAATTTTCCGGTATTTTGGTCTATAAGACTATAACTTACCACAACCAGATCAGTATTGAACTAATTATTACAAGCCAACTCGTAATATATGTAATTTCTTGTTTTAGTTTTTTATCTGAACCCTTTAAATTTCACAAAGTAAAACTACTCTTGACTTATAAACAATAAACCCAATCACTATATAGACTATATGTATAACATTTTTTCATTTACTTTTAATAGGCCTGTTAAAAGTATTCAAAAATACAC
This sequence comes from Flaveria bidentis, assembly GCA_018326385.1. Taxonomy (NCBI): domain Eukaryota; kingdom Viridiplantae; phylum Streptophyta; class Magnoliopsida; order Asterales; family Asteraceae; genus Flaveria; species Flaveria bidentis. Next base: position 2,092 of record BJCM01210203.1, on the reverse strand, counting down.
AACTAGTAAGCTTGTAAGCAATGTTTTCAGAACTGAATCGGACGTTGAACTGGACGTTTTACTGGTTTCATGGTCGGACCAGTTGGACTGGATTTAACTATATTTTAATTATATTTATATATGTAGTTAAATATAAGTAATTTATATATGATTTATATATATATATATATATATATATTATAATTATATATAAAACTTAACTATATTTGTATATCAAACACTAATTTATGGTTTAATACCCCGTTTTTACCCCTTAAAATAAAAAAAAATTCAAAAACCGGTCCGGTTTTCCGGTCCGACTCCTAAAAAACGAATCGTAACGAACCGGACCGCCCACCGGACTGATCCCCGGTCGGACCGGCCGATCCGATCCGGTCGCGAAAACAGTAGTTGTAAGTATCATCTAAGTACCTATAAAGTTGGATTGTATATAAAATATTTAAAAAAAGTTGGTAAAGTTTTCAATAAAACAAAAGCAAATGCGGTGCGTGATACAGAAATGTGTCACTAACAGTCGCATGGTCCACTTTTGTATTCCGTGACTGGTGGGAATTCACTATTTTAATAGCCTCCACTTCTAATTCTCTTTATATCTGAGATATTAATTTTCTAATTAGCCATTACTTATTTTTTTAATACGATAATTAAAAAAAACGACTTTTTGACGGTTATTAATTTAACTCAAAAACAACAAAAGCTGATTATGTATTAGACTATTATATAACATGTATATTGATATATGGATATCTTTATGAATTTGTATTCTAATCAGATTAAATTAAATAAATTGTTAATTATTAATATTGGATTTGCAATTATTAATCAACAAAAATACTTTATTTTCAACAACTGAAAATCAGGAAGGGATTTTGTATAATTAATTAATATGCATATCTCTTCATTAGTGTCTATATTGCGATTATAATTTGGTTTATATGATTTAAAATTGTAAGTGAATTCACTTAAGATAATACGTTTTTCCATTTCACATAGTAAATTATTAGCATGTCTATTAGTGATCTAGACATGGGCAAACTTTCAGCTTGTAGAATATTTGATTTAAGGGTGCAGTGTAAGTCTTTAACTTTAAGTAAGGCAACAATTTGTATCTTTAATATTAGTTGAGTCACATTATATGTCCAAGTGTCTAACTCTTGAAAGGTCATAAGACATTAAATCAACTCTCAATGTCTACAATGGGTGAACTCTGAAAATTAGCTTTCGACTATTATGAACTTCAACTTAAAACTTCTAATTTCTTGTTGTTAAAGTTGAATTCTAAGGTTATGTGTAAGATTTGCTAAGCAACTTAGCTTTAATCTTAACTCTTCTAAGCTAGATTATTTATTTTAACTTTTACATGTAAGGTTTTCTTATTTTATATATTTTTTTTTCTTGACCGATGAACACACCCACTTTCAACCCTTAATCAGATCCGGTCTCGAGAATTCCCAAGAAACCTTGAGCTCGGGGCGAGAAGAAAATACGAGTCAGTAAAATACGAAGTAAAAAAAGTTTAAACCGAATAAGCTATATATTAAAAGTTTATAATACCATGATAATTTTCATGGCAATATATAAAACAAAAGTCATAAAAAATAAAAGTATTGTACAAAATGCTAACTCATTTTTTCCCTTGAAATCTTGGGTTGTTTTTCAATGTGTTACTGGATTTTTTAATCTTAATTTTTATTTATTAGGTGGGATTAATCTTAACTCATAAAATGTTTATAGACACTCATATTTGAGCTTATTTGTCTCCAACGATCTATTATTAACTGATAGTTAACCCCGCTAGCTTCTTTTTCTTTCTTTTTTTTATGAGAAAAGGGGCTAACTTTGAGCCATTTTCAACTCACTCGCTACCAAGGCTCCATCAGGTCCATTTTTTGTGTCTAGCCTCAATCACCACCTATCAGATCATGAGGTGAAAACTAACACGTTTCATGGTACAAAAGTTTCAGATTAACAGATCTAATTATTGATTTTAACTTTTTGTTTAGTGTTTTGACCATATAAGTAGTTCACAACATCAACAAACTAACGATGTTAATTCTCTGTTAGTAAAGGATAGTTGAAGGAAGATAAGTAG
>BJCM01210202.1:17500-19002 GCA_018326385.1 Flaveria bidentis | reverse complement strand
ACTTCACCCACCATCACTACTACAGCCACTCCACCACCCATCTACACTACTTCCACCACCATTACAACCTACCCATCACCACCCACTCATATACCACCACCCATATTCACCACTACCACCACCACCACCACTAGCCACCAACCCGAACCATCATCCCACCCGATATTCACTACAGGATCATCCTTACCTTTCGTTGAGGTAGAGGATCAGCTGTCAGCACTAAACAGAATGGTGTTGAAGCTGTGGGCTACTGATGAAGAGAGAGATGCCCTAATACATCAGCTTGTGGAGCAAAACGCTGCCCAAGCACAACAGATCTCACAGCAGGCCCAGCTGATTGAGTACCAAGCTCAGCAGATGGCTGCACAGGGTGAGAAGATTGCCCAACTCCAGGAGCATAAAGTCCTATCAGCAAAGAAGATAGAGGAGTTGGGGGCTGCCAAAAAGACTATCCTGCTTAAGCTCAAAGGAACAAAGGATGAGCCTCTGAAGATAAGAGAAATGGATGGTGATGACAATGGTTATGACGATGATGATAATGATGAGGATGATGATGAGGAGGATGATGATGAGGAAGAGACAGAAGAAGGAGTTGGTGATGGTGCATGAGATGGAGGAGATGATGCAGCGGCATCAGGGGCCACACAAGCTAGAGAGAGGCGCACCAAGAAGACTCAGGATCAGGGTGCCTCGACCTTAGCCCCGCCTGCAGAAGAGCACATGATTCATGATAAAAGTAATGCTTAGATGTTATGTAATTTTAAATCTTGTAATTGAATCATGTATTAAACTTATGTACTTAATGTTTATAAATATTTGATATGTCTCTGTCTTGATTATTGACTAATGGTTTATGTATTTACATGTTTAAATCAAGCAGATCAATCATCTCAGCAAGATGAGTACGATGTTGCTCCCCTTCAAGAAATCAAGTCTTAACTCACAATGATTCTTGATTTGCAAGGGATCGTTCGAAGGTCCGTAAGCTATACTCCTGAAGAAGGAGAAATCATTCATGACCTTACAGATGAACAACTTGCTGAGATGTTCTGGCTAAATCCGGACGAGATTGTGAAGGATTCCAACTGTTGAAGTTGCAAGTGACAATGAACTGAATGACGTAGATGACATCGAGATCGAGGACGTCACTGCGGAGCATTATCCTAAGTATACTGATAGAGAGGGAAATGTAGTCCCTAATCTGGGTGATACTCTCATCAGTGATACTTTCGATAAACTGGATCAGATGGAAAACAAATCTGAGAAGAATAAGGATCAAGCCCAAGCCTCAGACGCCGATATCAACATCAAAAAGCCTGAATGGACGGCTTGTTTTGCAGAGATCCGAGCCCAACGCACTGCTACAAAGCCGAGTGCCTACACCAAGCTCTACAAAGTGAAGAAGCATCATAAAGTGTTAAGCAAGATTATCGCGTGGGCCTATTTTGAGGAGCTTAATGTGTATGCTGTGAAAAGAGAGAATGGTATAGCGTACTTTAGAT
>BJCM01210202.1:0-12500 GCA_018326385.1 Flaveria bidentis | reverse complement strand
TAAATCTTGATTTAAAAAAAAGACAAAACCTCTAATAACTTGTAACATTAATTATTAATTTTTTTTAGCCTTGAAAACACATTTGGCACGTGCTACATTTGATGAAATATATATACGCAACTCGGCTATTCCATCTTTAAAACTAGTTTGCATGTGTACACATTTTTGTGTTATAAGTTTTTTATCCTAATTTTGGATTCAATGAAAGTAGTTTGCATATGTTTATCATTTTTTTCATTGATTGTTTAAGTGAAATCTAGTTATTTTTAATTGTATTTTTTATTTTAATGTAATTTAGTCTTATTTAATTCTAAAAATGATTTATATGTAAAAAAAGTTAGAAGGATGACTCGAGATTAAATTATCTATGGTTTAAAGAAAAATTAAAATAATGAAGGAGTGAATGAAAAAATTTAATGTGACAATGATATAACTAAAAAAGAGCATTTTAGGTAATTAAAAGAAGATACTCGGTCTCACCCTTGAAGTCATTCTATTTCTCATTTTGTACACAATTTATAAAAGCACAAATCCAAAAAAATTTCTAAATAAGTTGTGTTTGTTATGTCGGATATTTTGGTTCATTCTGAAACTGAAATATGGTACCGTTTATTTTATTGGTAAACTAGAAGGATTTTTTATATACTGAGATCCACGAATGAGGACTTTGAAAGTGTTACAATCAAATAATATATATTTAATCTAGTTTATTAGTTTTAAATTCAAATATTTTATTTACACGAACCAAACCACATGTTGTACCTTCATTTCTTTTTCCTTATTTAATTAAGCACCTCCCAGAAGAAAAACAGATCTACAAATATGCTTGTTTTCTTCTTTCAAATAATATTAACAATTATCACAATGGTCTAACAATACCCGATTATGTTAAATAAAAGTTTAAATCTTACTATAATTCTATAAACAATATTATACATTCCATTGTAAGTATTCTTTTTACAACATATCAAATTAGTTAGAACAGAATCACCGGTTTACATTCCATAACTCATAAACATTTAGTTGAGAAATACATTATTTACCAACGAGCTATTTTTTAAAGCATCTAAGAGTAGAGTAATCAATGATTCTTAAGACCTTAACCTAAGGTACCTAAGACCAAAAAAAATAATAAAAAATAATAAGATCTTAGAGTTTGAGCCTGGTTAAAACAAAAACAATTTCTAAGTTAAATTTAAGATTTTCGTAGGAATAGGTCTCATTTGAGAGAGCTGTGAGAAATGTTTTCATAACGGGATCGGACGTCGAATCGGACTGTCTTACTGGTTTGGTGGTCGGATCGGTTGGATCAGATTTAATTATATCTTAATTAAATTTATATATGTAATTACATATAAGTAATTTATATATGATTTATATATATATATATTTTATAGTTATATATAAAACTTAACTATATTTGTATATCCGACGTATTAATTTATGGTTTAACACCCCCTTTGTACCCATTAAAATAAAAAAAAAGTAAAACCGGTCCGAACCAGTTAGGTTTCCTGGTTCGACTAGCGGTTCGGGACGAACCGGCCGGTTCGACTACTTCAAAACGAGTCACACCAGACCGGACCGGACCAGCCCCCGATTCGCGGTCGAACCGGTCGGACCGGCCAGTCCGATCCGGTCTCAACAACATTGATTGTGAGTAAGGCCTCGACTAGTAAACAAATAGCAAACCTCGTTAAAATAACACATACTCTTAAACGGAGTCGTACATGTATAACTCAGAAAAGAAATAGAAATAAAAATTTACAGCAGATTAGATTAGTTTATAAAAAATAATATTATTTGAGAAAATGTTTAGAAAATGGTCTCTGTTGCAGTTCATTTCTCTCCTTTACCGACTTCAATCTCCGTCTCCCTGATTTGACTACCGTCATCATCACCCCCATGCTCACCGCCTCTCATCACCACTATCTCTTTAAACCCTAATAACAACAGTAATAAAATTAACAATAATTTCACCTCAAGATTAACCCCAATTCAACAAACCTCCATTCCCAAACACAAACATCAAAATCCCCAAAAACCCACAACAAAAAAATCAGATCTTTAACCTATTCAAGAACCATGTGCAGCAGCAGAAGCAGCAGAAGCACCATCACCTCAATGTTACCACTGTTGTTGTTGTTATTGTTGTTCAGTGGCTCAGGTGTAGTGGTGGAGTCTGCAATAGGTGTGAACTGGGGCACCATATCGAACCACCGGTTGGCTCCTTCAACTGTTGTGGATCTTCTCAGGGCTAACAAGATTCGAAAGGTGAAGCTTTTTGATGCGGACCCTGATTGCCTTAGAGCTCTTATGGGGTCTGGAATTGAAGTGATGGTGGGTGTGTCGAATGATCTGTTGGCTGCTATCGGCTCATCTACTGCTGCAGCTGATCTGTGGGTTTCGCAGAATGTGTCTAGATACATGGTTAAAGGAGGTGCTAACATCAAGTATGATCATCTTTCTCCTTTACTGTCTGTTTGTGTGTATCGGTTTAATGTTTGATGCTTCTTTTACAACTTATGTTTATAATAAGAATCCAGACTATGATGACAATGACTGATGATTTTACATACTGAACAATTTAACCGGTAACTAACACTCCATATGTTTACTTTTGGCTAATTTCACTTGTATATTCATGGTAGATTTACACTTGATTTTAAGTTGATAAGGATGATTAAGAGGGAAAATGGGAAACATGGGTTTCTTGTAAGTAAAATCGAATGGGAATCGAGAGTAAATTGAGGGTAAATGTATGATGATTATTTGAGTTTGATTGTCTTTGGCTATGAAAGTGAAAGTTTGGAGGGTTGTTGGTTTTATTATTTGTCAATACGTCGTCATAATCAAACAAACAAACAAACATACCAGCAAAATTCCGCTCATAAAGAGGGTTTTGGAGAGTGAGATGCAGATGCAGACCTTATTTCTATGTCAATTGGATATAAAGGCTCATTTTGGAGAGACCCTAACTTGGTATCAGTCAATGAGTGATAATTTGAGTTATTAGAATCTAGTTGACCTATATTATATTGCTAACTTATAGTTTTTGTTTTTGTTAAACTCAAGTCTCAAACTTACACATCCCTTATCTTTCTCATGGTTTTGACTTGAACTCATAATCACTTGCTTGTTGGGCACCTTGTATGCCGCTTTGTCAAAGGCCTGCTGGTGCTGTTGACTTACCACAGTGATACTGTATATAGACATTAAATATTGGAACAAATAGATTGAGATTATGAGATATATGCACGATAGATTATTGATCTATCAACGATCTTGATTCTTGTAATTTGATACAGGTTCATTGCAGTTGGAAACGAACCCTTTCTTTCAAGCTATGGTGGTCAATTCCAGTCATATGTGATGCCAGCCATAACAAATCTGCAACAATCTCTTGCCAAAGCAAATCTAGCAGGCGTGGTGAAGCTAGTTGTCCCTTGCAATGCTGATGCATACGAGTCGCCTCTTCCTTCTCAAGGAGCATTCCGACCTGAACTTTCCCAAATCTTGACAGATCTTGTTACATTTTTAAACGCTAATGGTTCACCGTTCATCGTCAACATATATCCATTTCTAAGTCTTTATGGCAACTCAGACTTCCCTCAAGACTATGCATTTTTTGAAGGGACGACACATCCTGTCACTGATGGACCAAATGTATATTACAACGCGTTTGATGGAAACTATGACACTTTAGTTTCTGCCCTTAATAAACTTGGATTCGGGCAGATGCCTATAGTTATTGGCGAGGTGGGTTGGCCTACAGATGGAGCCATAAGTGCGAATGTTGAAGCTGCCAGACTTTTTAACCAGGGACTCATAAATCACGTGTTAAGCAACAAAGGGACCCCTCTTAGGCCCGGACAGCCTCCTATGGACATCTACCTTTTTGGTCTTCTTGATGAAGAGGCGAAAAGTGTGCTTCCAGGGAGTTTTGAGAGACATTGGGGCATTTTTTCTTTCGATGGGCAGGCAAAATATCCATTGAACCTCGGTTTGGGTAACGGGTTGTTGAGAAACGCCGAAGATGTTCATTATTTACCGTCTAGATGGTGTGTGGCAGACCCTTATAAAGATTTATCGGGTGTTGCAGAACATGTTAAACTGGCGTGCACTGTTGCAGACTGCACAACTTTAAATTATGGCGGTTCGTGTAATGCGATTGGTGAAAGGGGTAACATTTCTTATGCGTTCAACAGTTATTATCAGGTGCAGAAACAGAATTCTCAGAGCTGTGAATTTGATGGGCTCGGAATGATCACTTTTGTGAATCCTTCCATGGGTCAGTGCAAGTTTCTTGTCGGCGTTGCTGAGGAGGTGGTCACTAAGCATATTTCAAACGGGTTGAGTTTGCATGTTGGATCTGCTATTCTTTGGTTATTGATATTCTGCTGGGGAGTTTTGGACTTATGAGATGAATACGGTTATGCGATGTCGGATTTTTTAGTTCCCGAATCACTTAAACCTCATTAGTTAGATAGTCCTATACACTCAATTAAAGGTTATATAAGTTTTTCTCTGAACTTATGCTAGATGTTAAAAGTTCATGAGTTAGCTGCACATGTGCATTGTAATATAAGATGTGAACAACCATCAACACTTCCATTGCATTTATATTAATCTATCAATACAAGTTTCAGTCTTGTTCTTACAGGTAAAAGATTACACAACAGACTTTGTTAGGATTGATATGATTTTGGAGCTCAGCAGTCAGCAGCATCCATCTACACAACAGACTTTCCCACACGTGATCAACGGCCTACTGTAAATGAAGTTGCAGCAGCGACAACCAGCTTCACATGGTGTATTAAAAAGTTCAAAAACCAATTAATATTATTCAATACTACTTCAAAGAGAAAAGAAGAAACTAAAAATCTAACATGATGTGCAATAGTTCATTGAAAATGATCTAACCTTGGGGATGAATACTGGTGTCAGCTGCCGCATGGGATACTTTGGGACCTTCAGCCGAGTAGTCGAGTACAGCCATTGCGGTCACTGCTAGGAACCACACCAGAAACCTTCCCAAAGTTGCCTTTGTCACCATCTTTCTTTGCTCTGGGTATCACCCAACAGGTTTGGGTGACTCATTAGTCATCTTTTGGGTTTTATAGAGCAAAAAAGCAGACAAGCATTTGATGGCTTTTTGTAGTGTGTTTTGCGTTTATTTCCTAACGTTTTACACCATGAGAACCTAGCGCCTCGAAAGGGTGGGGTCAAGTTAATCACAGTTTGTGCTGTATAGGTGATTATCAAAAGGTTATGATAGGAAATCAGTAGAATCAATATCCCAAGATCTCTACCAGAGCATGATAAGGATCACTAGTTATAAGATTATTTTTGTATCTTAGAAATTTTCATGTTGATTCTCTAGCATGTGATGAGATGCTTTTAAAGTAGCCCAACTATAATGACCAATGTGGTATGCCGTACATGGCATTATTGGATAAATAAAAATATATTTTTAGAAGCTAACAAACAAATTTGTTGTGAGTGGATGCATTCATCATTCATGCATGTTAAAAAGGGCCAATAAGCCTCCTTTTGCTTGTAGTGATCCAAATCCTCTTCAATACGCCAAAAACACACTATTGTCATAATCATTAGGAACCATTGCTGAAAACATGCTTAATTGCCCTTGGATCTTGTTTCATTTTAATTTCTATTTATGTCAATATCGAGTAAGACTTTTATGTTTGATTTTACTGACATTGAAATCTATGTATGTGTCGCAAAAAGAATATGCAAGTTAGAACAATATGGTTATACGAATTATGGTTATACGAGACATGATGCACACACAAAATATTTTTCTTTTTTAATTATCAAAACCATATGAATACAACTCACTCAACTCAAGTGACTTCAATGCGTGGAAGTTAGAAAAAGAGTCACATGGACTCAAAGCCGCCATATTGAAGCAGTTACGTGTGAACTTTGTTCAATCGATGTAAAACCCTTGAATCAATTATTCGTATAATATAGTTAAATCAATACATCAAATCTGAAACACTATTGATTAATGGTAAGTGGATACATTCATGCACATTGAAAAGAAACCACTAAGCCTACTTTCCCTTGTAGTGATTTATATCCTCTTCAATAAGTCCAGTATTGTCATAATCATTTGGACTATCGCGAAAAACATGCTTCATTGGCTTTTACCTTTTTTGGTTTTCATTATACATTTCAAGACCAATACTGAAATGTATGTATCATAAGGAGGATATGTATTATAAAGCTGCATTAAGAATTTAGCATCATGCACTTAAAACTCTTATCATCTTTGATGGTAGTGACTAGCCTGCCAATGTTAGGGTATCACATGCAAATAAACGAGAATGCAAGATAATAAGAAAGTAAGAGCATAAATTTAAAGTGGTTTGATTGATCTGACCTATGTTTATTATGATGCAGCTAGGGTTTATACTTTATTAAGGTGCTATAAGGATTACAAGTACATATGATTAGTATTTATAAGGACTTATTTCGGGTTAATACCTTAATCAACCCCTATATAATCCTCAACATACTCAACAATCTCTCATTTAAAAACTTTGATAATCTTCAATATATTCCCTGCCTTTTTGTAATTTCCTTTACCTCGAGTTGCAACAGCCTTCTCAATATTATTCTTGAAAGCCAATTGAAGCTATGTAAAACTTCAACTTATATAAGGTTACCATCTTAGTCAACAAATGTTTGGATTCTCTATCCCTTTGATCTTTTTAAGCTTTCTGGTACCATCACTAATCAAACCTAAAGTTATATTTTCATTGAATGTATTCATTTTCCTATGAAACACATGATTCTTTCCAAGATGTATCACACTTTGATTATCATAGAATAATGGATTGTCTTGTTGTTTCTTTTTAGGTTTCTTAGAAAATTATTCGATTATAGAAGTTCTTTACTGGTTTCACCAGCAACCATATAATCAGCTTTTATTATTCAAAGAACAAAACTATTTTGTAATATGTTCATCCAACTTACTATAGTTCTTATCACTGAAAAAACATATTCGGTAGTGCTTTTAAGCAACTCTTTGCATCCCGCAAGGTCTGTATCAGTATAACTACTAAAAATAATGGATTTCCCTTTAAAACACAGTGCCATATTTAAAGTCCATGCAAATATCTAATTAGCCATTAACTACCTCTCAACGTTCCTTTCTAGGATTAAACTCTCGACGGCAGCCCCCTTGCTCCCGGTGATCTCCATCGAACTCGAACAACCATCGACACTTCTCTGGCGACCCTCTCGTTCGCGGCGGCAGGCGTGTGATTGTTCTCCTTCCTGAAAACCGTGAGATTCAACCATACGGTACGCCTTTTTCGCTCGTTTCATGGGTACGATTCTGATTACGGTTCGGTCGCTCGATCTTGTACGTGGGTTGTGGTGTGGCGTGTGAACATGTGTGTGCGCTCTGCTGCGTACATGCTTTGAGTGTGTGTTCTCCGTATATAAATATGTATATAAGTGATGTGAAAGTGTATGGCAGCGTATATGTGGGTACACGTATATCTGCTCATGCGATGTTCCTGTTTGTGTTGTATGCACTCATGCGGATTTGTGTATCTTGTGTGGTCGCATATAGATGTATATGAGGTTATTGTGTGGACTCATCACGTGTGTGCAATCTGCGTGCAAATGTGTTATGTGTGAATGGGTGACCAAGAATAATCATGGGTTCGGTTGGGAGATCGGGAGCCTTGTATGTGTGTGTTTTACCTAGTATATACATATAACTTTCTGCGTTATATATGGGATCTGCAAAATATATATGTGTGGTGTATATATAAGTATGAGTGTGTTGTGTATATACATATGTATATGTGGGTGTTGTGCGACAGAATGGATAATGTGTGTATGTGTTGTGGAACTTATTTATTTGTATTTGTGTGTGTGGAGGTTGGATGTTAGTTGTGTGAGCTCATGATGTCATGTATGCATGGATGCATAAAATATGAGGGTGCATGCATTATGTGGTGCATTGGTTTGTGTGGGGGTGTGTGTAGTGTATGACTGTGTGTGTGCCTTGTTCTTTTTCTGTGAATGTGGATGCATGTGTGTGTTGGGTGGGTAAGTAACATGGGTATGATATATTCATGTTTAGATTGTATGATTTTCTTCTTGTATGCATGTGTATGTAAAATTTTATGTTGCGGGCATGTTAGTTGCGAGTAGTAAATTATATGATAGTAGTGGATTATATGCATCATTTTTGGGAACCGTCGGAAACCGTAACCAAATCATGAAACACGAAGCAATACAATATTTATATTTTTAATTAATAATTACTATTAATTATATATTAACTTGAATTCAGGTTAATCGGAGACCCAAATATTTTGTGTTGTCGTTTACTTGTTGTTGTGCATTCAAGGTGAGTTCTCAGTCCCGCTTTACCTATTTTCTTTGGGGTGAAAGAAACGTGGGTTCTAAACGTATTTTCATTTGATTAGTATTACTGTAATATCACTTGTTTACTAGTGTGACACCATGCTTAAGTCCTTACTTTCGAACCGTTAATATATGTACTTTAGCGAGATAATTCTGAGTAGATCTACTGGGTTTGACAAACCCCACCCGGGCTAGTCGCGCTAGCACAACGTTCGTCAAACGGGTGTTTAATTGACCTAATTTATGTTGTTGTGACCGGTGTTCACAGCCGAGGCATTTTTTTACGTTGTCAGCGTCGGTTGCGAACTTCATACACTTAGTAACTTGTTGAGTAGACTCGTAACCTTTATAGAATGTACGGTTCTTCCATTCTACAATACCATTTTATTATGGAGAATACAGAGTGATACACTTATGGATATTTCCATTTTGTGCACATACTCTTAAGTAAGTACACAAATCAGGTATTATGCTATCCCTAATAAAATAATAAAATACTTATTTTCACATCTTGTCAGAATTAATTTTAAATTACACACATCAATGTGAATCATATCAAAGGCCAAGGTTATCTTTCAGTGATTTAAGTGGGTATCTTATTTGTTCGGCTTCAACACATGTTTTAAGTTCTGAATTAGTGTTAACAGAAATAGTTGGTATGTGACCAAAATTAATTAAACGACACATCAAGTTAAAATTAACTTGAGTAAGACGACCATGCAAAACATGTTATAATTCAACCATGTAAGCAAAAGTAGAAGCATTTTTTTTTATGTCCAATATCATAGCCAATACATTGAGTTTAATTATATCATTAAAGGCATGCCCTTTCCAACAAACATACCATATTTAGTTAACAATAATTTATCGAAACCAAAACTAACCTAAAGCTAAATTTTGTCAAGTAACCATCCTAACACTAAGCTCTTGTAAAGTTCAGGAGCAAATACTTTAAATGACCTTCTACTATAAAGTCCGCTTCAAAATCACATTGCTTTCATCCTTAATGCCCGTAGTAGTAGCATTCTCCATGTACAACTTCTTATCTCCCACAAGCCCTTTATATATATTAAGGAAGGTATTGTCCGGGCAAATATGACTAGTTAGCACCGATATCAATCCATCACCCCACCACCTTTAGGGTTGTTAGTAATAAGATTCACCTCATCACTCATAGTAGCAACGTCAGATATCATTGCTAGGAGAGGTATGCCATCAACAGTACCCTCTCATGCTTTAGAGGCTTACATTGTTCAGCCTCTTGACAATATTCACCATACTTGTAATATTTCCTTTTAACAAGAGTAGTCTTTCTTTTTCACAAACCCTTTCTTCAAACCAAGGTTCACAACCCGTTTACTTTCCTTTCCCCTTATGGCGTTTATGACTAGTAGAGGATTGATTATGCTCCATCATGATGGCCTTAGCCAAGTCTGCACGACAATGAACCACAAGGTCCTTATAGCAATCTCCTTCCTCTTATGCTTGAGATAATTCTTTAAATATACCTAGCTAGAAGGCAACTTATCAACCATAACTACCACTAAAAAGTCTCACTAAGGTCCATCCTCTTGATATAAATGTCAGCATATAACTTGTAACTCTTGAACTTGGTTGATCACAATATTATAATCAAACATTTTTATAGTCTAAGAAGTAGAACACAAAAAATTTCTTTGTCTCGGCATCCTCCATTTTATACTTGCATTAAAATGACTACCAAAATTCTTTACCGGTAATTATCTTGCATTATATGCTATACAAAGCATTCCTCAAGCCGTTAAACACATAATTGCAACATAAAACTTGGAATATTTTCAAGAATAAAACGAAGCTAACGAACTAAGTGTTGGTTGTCTCCACTTCAACAAGCTTGAGTTTAAGTCAAGAACCAAACAAAGTCCAAGAACATCTTTCGCTGCTACCTCTTGAGTTGCAGCCTAGAAAACTTTTCTTGTTTCTCCAACATGATTCGTCGTTGCGGTTTTATTACCACATAATAGAGTACCGGAAGTAGAAGCATTCATATATGTCATTATAAAAGGTTGCATAAGAAATAAGTTTTATGAAATAAAATCAAAAGGTTAAATGTACATGGAATTTCAAATTATTTGTTTATTTAAATTTAAAACACAAGTTTTGTAACATCTTTGTTAAAAATAAACGTTTAAACTTTTGATATCAAAGAACGTGTCTAAAGCTTTGATTTAGACAAAAGAAACTTTCATTTGTCAATATAATGTTTACTTTTAAAGAATGATTGTTGATCGGGTAGTGAAAGTTCAATGTTTAACGGCGTTATTTCCATGATTTACATGTAAATTTATGAGAAATAGAGTTACTTTTGAGATTATTTTGTGCTTGTAGGTCCAACGTGAAGAATATGGATAAATCGGAAGAAACGAGACGAGAATTGGAGCTCAAGAAGTAAAGATACGATAAACCGAAGTTTCACGACAACGACATCTTAAAACGGGCATAACTTGAGCTAGGAAAAGAGTTACGGGACCCACGACCTATCAACGGAAAGCTATCGAAAAATTACACATGAAAATCAAGTTTTCACATGGAGATGGCGCCACCGACGCCCCCAAAGGCACCACCGACGCCGGGGTCCGGGATTTTGTTAAGGTTTGACCTAAATGAAGGGATTTAAAAGGGAAACACTCTAATACGACTTAACAACTTTGACACAACAATGTTGGACGAAAATCAACCATATTTGATAATTCTAAAAGGCTTACAACATCAAGTTCATCTGGATTCACATGATCAATTACATATTTGTTGAAGAATCGATGATGATGCAAGGCTAAGTCAACTGTGATTCACTTCGGGGGACGGGTTTGTGCAAGTTTCTATTTATCTTAGTTGTAACCTAGATTTGGGATTGGATCTTGAACCATTTAAGTTCTTTTAGATTCAATTTGTGATTTGATTATTTAAATGATTTGATTATGTTTAAATCTAATGTTGATAGTCTATGATTTTGATTATCTTTAATCATTGTGTGATTGAGTTTTAAAATTAGGGTTTCATTATTCAAATTGGTAATTGTGTGAATAGGGTCATTTAAGCTTTGATCCATAATTATCACTTAGATCTTATCATGTGTAAGTTATCACTAATGACTTCCCATTAGGTTTTACTAAAGAAAAATTATAACTTTCCCAAACCTGAATCCTGAAGTAGGTTGCTTTTTCTCTAAAGTTGTTAAAAACTCAAACTTTTATTTCATTCATTTAAGTATTTTTTTAATTCAATTAATAAATTATTTTACTTTTCAATGTTTAGTTCTCTTAGTTTAATCGTTGCTAGCACTTTCTTGTGATTCCTTGTGGATTCGACACCGTTCTTACCCTTTACTATTAAGGGTGATTAAGGACTCTTTAATATATATTTTTGACCGACCACACGACATCGATCAAAATGGCGCTGTTGTTAGGGAATCGTTGTGCTTAGTGTTAGTAATAGTTATTTATTTATCTTAAAAAACAAAACAAAAAGATTTTCTTTTTCTTGTTTTGTTTTAATTTATTTGTTCTTTTTGTTGTTCTGAATTACACGGGTATTTGTTTCTTGTGTGTAGGTAGTTCAAGACTCTTATGCATACAAGACGTTCTGGAAGAACTTCACCGTTGCTTTTTGATCCTGAGATTGAGAAAACAACATGAGACAACCGAGTCTTTCACAAAGCAAATCCTTCGATAGTTCCTATTCCACGAAGTACTTGGTCTGAAGAAGGAACTTCGTCTGCCAAAGCTAGTCAATTTTTATGAAAACTTTCCAAGATACCAGAAAGCAATCCAGTCAACAATATGAATAACTCGGGTAATCAAGGTGCTTCGTCCAACCAACCTCTACCACAAAGGGAACAACCTTTAGGAGATATTCCTCCCCCACTATTTCCGCCACATAATGCTCCACCAACTCAACAACTGTTGATACTTATGTACCTAGTTTACGATCTTAATGTAATATGTCTGTCATGTCCTAAATGTAAATGAAATGTATGAGTTGAATGAAACAGAATATGTGATTGATGATCTTAATGTTAAATGTTTCAGTGTATGTTTCAATGTTTATTA
>BJCM01210201.1:0-16656 GCA_018326385.1 Flaveria bidentis | reverse complement strand
GGGCCAACCCGAGCACATGAGGTCGTGTGGGTGCGTGTGATGTCTTTCTGCGTGTTCTTCTTGTTTGGGTGTGTGCAAAATGTGTTTCTGGAAGTGTTTGTGGTGTAACTCTCGTGCACGGAGCAGCCGAAGGCTGCTCTGCACTTCTGCTGTCGCGATTCTACTGTTCTGGTGACTGGGTCGACCATGCGACTGAGCCATGCGACTGGGTGAGTCGTGCGACTGTGTCTCTCGTGCGACTAAGTTATGCGACTGGGTATGTCGTGCGACTGTGGGTATGCGTGCGATTGAGTCTTGCAACCGAATGAATGTGTGTGATTATGCGTGTATCACACGACTAGATGCCAGTCGCACGAATGAAAGTTCAATCGTACGAATGAAGCTGATTCGTACGAATGAAGGTTGATTCGTTCGTATGGGTGTTGAATCGTGAGATTGGGTGCTGTGTGGTACGACTGAATGCTGAGTCGAACTAATGAAGGTTCAATCATACGAATGAAGCTGATTCGTACGAATGAGGGTTGATTCGTGTGGATGGAGTGTTGAGTCGTGTGTCTGGTCCTGTCGTGCGACTGAAGTTGTTGTGCGTGAAATTCCTTCTTGTGTGTGGTGTGTGTATGTCGTGTGATGTTAAGGCGACATCGACACGGTTGTCATTGCTAATGACAATGTTAAAGTCGACACTATCAAACTTACTAATCTTTTTTCAAATCAAATCAACTTAACATTTTACAATTATCAACAACCGATTCGTAACTACTAATATTTACCAAATACTCCTTTAATAACGATGAAACTTTTACACAAATATCAACAGTAATGGCGACAATTTCTAGTACTTGGATCTACATAAGATCTAATACGTGTGTCTGCTTGTATGTGTTACACGCGACCGAACCGATACAACCCGAACCGACCGAACGTCACTATTTACTTGTCATTAATGCTTAACAATAACTGTCAATAGGTGTTTGACCGTTCATTGCATACAACATTTGAAAACTTTGATCATTCATACTTACCACTTAACAAGTGAGTTTCGTGGCCCCTTTTTACTCTTATACAATACTTCAACATTTACAAACATGGGGGAAAAGTATGCTCACCAATTTTCTATGTTGTACAACTTACATACAATTTACATACTTGAAATCAACATGTTACTATTTTATGAGTACTTATCTGATACATGCTTGAGTTCGTTGTGTGGTACTTTCTTTGCAACCATTTAATTCCAGTGTGGGAACCAACGGATAGGTATTGGTAGTACTACTGGGTTGACACTCCCACCCTTGTTTTTTGGTATACTAGTTGGTACCAACAGTGGCCAGGAACGGGCCCTTGGGTGAATATATTCCGACAAGATTCTGTGTGTACGTCATTAGGTTTGGTTGTAAAGCTCATTTTCATGTGATTTTGCTTACTTATAACTGTATACACGGTATTTCACAACATTTACTATACAACATCAATTACTTATTTACTACTTAAACCTGCGACCTCACTAACAATTTTATTGACCATTTTGAGCATATCTTTTCAGGTGACAATGCTAATTGAAGATCTAGGTGTGCTGCCTTAGTGGAGACCCTAGGATGCATTTTTGAGACTAAACATACTTGACAAACATTTATTTTGGAACATTTTTGTAGTCTGATTAAACAACTTCATTCTTTTGATACTTGTTCCCATGTTGTGGGAATTACATTACAGTTGTTACTACTTTGACTATGTGAATCATGTGATATGTTATGCTTATGGCTATGTTGTCGTGAATATTGACTAAACACGACACAAGTCTCCTTTGTGTCGGGTGTTGCCATGACACACTTTACCATCATTTATTATATTGCATCTCTATTGTTTACAATGTGTTATGACGATCCCGTCTCGTTACATCCCTATGTTTCCGCTCTTAGCGGAGGTGTGACAATTAGGGTGTTAAAAAGACTAAAATACCCTCATTTTAACGAGGTTTTAACAGTGTTAGTGACATAGATGAAAACGGTAACATGACTTTAACTATAGTGACTGAAATGGCAAAAAAAGTTTTTTTTATCGAAATAACAAATTTAACAAAACATTAGAGATGAAAATTATATTTTACTCTATATTTTTTAATTGCATGTTAACACACATTTTAAATTTACTCATTAAATTTGCTTTAACTTTCAACCTCTTAGAAGACAATAAGACACTTCATATAACACATAGGTACCATTAGACAAAAAGATATTTGGTAAAAATTCAATCTTAGATAAAATGAAAGCAAAAGTTGTTAAAACACTAAATTATACAAAAAGATATTGATATCATGGGTTCAAGTTGCAAGAGACAACTTTTTATACAAATTATAAGATAAGACTATATACATTATATTACGAAGCGATTTGACTTCTTTGTATCCTCTACATTTAGTGAGAGCTAACTCAAGTATCGGGTGGACCCATATTAAATCAGGTTAAATATTTAACCTTAACTAAAACAATAGGGACCAGAATGGTCTCCTAAGCCCTAAGATAATCAACTCAATCTTTTCATAAGTAAACATCAATCTATTGTCGTTAAAGAAATAACAAAAAAAACTAAAAAAATTAAAAAAACAAAGGGATCTACACAAATGATACCACGGTGTTGAAATGATGTCATTGGGGTCAGATCAACGTTTTTTGTGGCCCCAATCATTCTAAAAAATAGGGCATTTTTTAGAAATATATATACAATTAAACCCTCTTGCTTTATGAAAACTTATGACTGACAATAATAAACTAAAACATTATTAGTTGGCGGGCTAGTTTTTTGTAATTATATATTGTGTATGTATAATTATTTAGATTAAATTTATTTTTCTAGCTTTATACGATACAAATTCATTAATAAATTCTTTTTCAATAATCAAAGAACCTAAGGCGTTTCAATTTTAATTGTGAAAACTCCCTTTTCCCGAGTCGCGATTCATCATTAATTCTCATTGTGTTCCCTAAAGAATTAAAGTGCAGGCCTAATATAAACTTTTAATTAAATGAGACGCTTAATATTTAGGGTTCCAAGCCCAACTTATCACTAATTAACCTTGGAGCCCGTCCTAGATGCCATTCCTAAAAAACGTTCAAAAGTGTATTATGAATAACATTGTTTTGAAAACTAGATCGGGCAACTGGTTCGACCGGTTGGACCGGGAACCGGACTTCAATCCGATTCAGTTTGGTGATGAGAATTGTTTTGACATTGAACCAGTGGCTAGAGTGGTTAACTGATCGAACCAGTGGCTAGAGTGGTTAACTGATCGAACCAGCAAGGACAAGGAACTAGACCGGTTGAACCTGTTATTTATATATATATATATTTTTTTAATTTTAGTGTTTTTTACATATATTTATTATGATTATATAATTTTATTTGATTCATATATCCGGTCGGCCAACGCACTAGTAAGGCGATCTGGTTTGGAAAACATTAATGAATAGGGTGAGGTTATTATAAAAAAGAAAGAAAACTAAAATGGGTGAGAAGAATTATTATTAATTAGATCTTAGCTCTAGTGGCAATAAATAGTAAATAATTGAAACTCTAAATGATAAACCATTGGTATTTTAATCTTAACCACATTTTCAAGTATCATCTTTTTTTTAAAAGCTCGTAACTTTTACATATCCAACATTAATTTTTAAAAAAATTACACCATAAAACAAACATTTGTTAATCTTTAAAACGTCTTAATTTTGATACATAAAAAACAATGTATTTTTCGCATTTTCAGTTCATTGTGTAATATTCGTCAGCTAATTGTGTAATATCAGGTAATTATGTAATATTCATCAGATCATTCTGACTAATGTTGACCATTTTGTTATGTATTGTGTTTTTAAAAATGATTATTTCAAATAACACAATGCTAAAAATGTATTTTTTTACATTTTTCGATTCCTTGTATAATCCTAATCAAGTCACTGTGTAATACTCATCAACCAGCTTATTATGTCTATTGCTAATCATCGAGTCTAATGCTAGTCATTTTGTTACCCATTGTGTCTAGTATTGACCCATGTGTTTTTTAAATGGTGATTTTCAAATAATATAACTCTGAATATGTAATATTTTTTAATATTTTCTCCAGTTCATTATGTAATGCTTATTAAGTGGCTTATTGTGTCTATTGTTAATAATCGAGTCTCGTGTTAGTCATTGTGTTAGGGGTCGTTTGGTAGGTTCTTAATGGTTATTAAAACGCTACCTCTTAATCGTTCATGATCTCTTAATGGTTAAAAGGTAACCTTAATGGTTAAGAGGTAACCCTAATGCTGAATGGTTAAAAGGTACCAGATAACCACTTACCCATTATATTTAATGTTGACTATTGTGTATGTTTTTTAAAATGATAAATTTTAAATAATACAATGCTGAAATGTAATTTTTTTTTACATTTTCCGGTTCATCATATAATCTTGATCATGTCATTGTGTAATCGTCGTCAAGCAGCTAATTGTATCTATTGCTGATCATCGTCTATTGATGGTCATTATGTTAAAACATTATGTTTAATGTTGATTATTGTGTTATGCATTGTGTTTTACTGTTTTTTAAAATGATGATTTTCTCAATAATAAGAAATGTAATCTTTTTATGTTTCAAGTTTATTTTGTATTCTTAATCAAATAATTATATAATACTCATCAATTCATAAGATTGCATAATAACCTGATGAAATTGTATAATGAGTTAATAAAACTTTGTTTTTTTATATTAATACTATATGCATTTTAAATATTAAAAAAATCTCGTTTTTATGTTGTATTTTAAAAAAAAGTTATATCATGTGTAAAAGTTATGAATGTTTTAAAAAATATGAAATTTGACAAAAAGGATTCATTTCCAAATTTGTCTCCAACCTAATTTTGATCACAAGGAAACGTGTTAACGTTTTAATCTTTCTTATATTTTTTAATTTTAAAAGACCGAAAACTTTTCTCTAATGAATAATGTTGTAATATAGAAAGAGGTTTTAGCATGTGTGTGTTTTACCAATTTACCCGTTCGGGAAGAAAAATCTAGAACATAAATTAAAAATAGTGATCTAAAATCAATGCGATGGCTGTTTAAATTTGAATTCGAGTTTTTTTTAATGCGTTTTTATTGAGTTATTAGGCCCCTGCATATGGTTTAGCAGCCTATAAAGGGGTCCCTCTAAACAAAAGGCCAATCAATATATAAGTTTAATTTGTTATTTGCCAGTCCATTCCAAAATCATAGAAAAAAAAACGAAATCGAAGTCACAAGCCAGGTCTTGAAATTAAAATAAAAATTGATTCATTTCTACGTACTTTTATTTAAGTTCTAAGTTGATTTATAACTTTTATCTACCATTGAAGATTGAAAAGATTACTCATTAGAGTAAAAAAATACGAAACATGGTTCTTTCAGATTTGCTAGTTGTTTGTTTAGAACTTTTGTATATATAAAGATTGCTCATTAGAAGGTTAATTTACAGCTTGACTATTTTTATTATTATTTATAATAAAGTAAATTTTGTCCTCATTCGAAACTTTTGTAATATAAATAAACTTTGAGTTATATTTGTTATATTGTATAACTCCTCCTTCAATAACATATTTCTAGTACTGAATAGCTTGAAGCCAATAGCGTCAAAAGTTATTAAATGTATTTTTTTATTGTTTTAGTTGGGTTGCCAAGCGTACAAATCTTGGGATTCATTAGTTTTTACATTTTAGGATCTGATCAGTTTTAGCATGTTAGTCAAATAAACTATTATTATTTAACTCATTTTAAGGTTTATTTTTGACATATTTGATCCATTGTGATTACTCTATTTTAGCGATAGTTAATGAAAATTATTGAGTCTATCACTTTGTGTTATGGTCACAAACTCACAATCTAACTAGCAGGTCATTAAACTAGGGGTGTCTTTTTTACCCAAACCCGAATTTCTAACATGATTAAACTCTACCCGAACCCGATTAAGGCATAACCCGAACAAACCGAACCCGAATACACATCAAACCCGAACCCGAATTTTTTAATTAAGTTGGTCTTTGGGTTGTGTTTTGGCAATTTGGGTTGACCCGAATAACCCGAATGCCATATCATCATAATTGATAATCCATATTTTATATATTAGGATTTCATTCGACACTAACTATGTTTTACTTTTTATAAACTCGATCAATCATTTATTCACTTCATTTTCAATTGATGACACATATCTTAAAATCGATCATTCCATCAATCAATCTTCCATACTAATCCATTATAACGATTATAAACATGTATAATGATTCCATACTCGAGCATTCTCGTGTATTTGTTTAAACTATATTGTTTGTGACTCATTGTACATCCGTACATAATAATATAAAGGTAACATGTTTTATGACCTAGTAACGTTTTAAGGCTTTACATTTGTTCGAGCGATAATAATTGTGATGTTTGTTTGTATTAAGTGTATCTTTGAGTAATATATGGATTTAGAGATTGGTTTTAGTTTTTTTTAACTATGACTACCAAAACTGTTTGTGAAAATATATCAAATTCAATTACCAAAACTAAAACATTTTCAAAAATGTTGTCTTTGATTTTTAGATTTACTAGTGGACAACCCAATCACCGATTAACCTGACCCGAACAAACCCGAAAACCGAAACCTGAATACCGATTAAATATAGTTTATTTGGTTCGGTATTCGGGTTGATTTTCTACATCTAAAAACCCGAGGAACCCGACCCGAACAACCCGAAACCCGATTAAAAAACCCGAATGACACCTCTACATTGAACGATTTATCTTGTACCAACCCATTTGACCTTTTTTTAGCTATTTTTTTTTATTATTTTATCACTTTCACTTGTAATTCATTAAAAATTTAAGATAACCTAATAGGGCTGGCATAACAGGTATACATGTACCTGTTAAGACACGAACACGATAAGACACGAACACGAAATCTGTATACCTGTACAAGACACGATAACTTATCGTGTACCTGTTTCCAAACCTGAACATGAACCTGTTAATACCAGGTATACACGATAAGATACGATAAGACACGATAAGAACCATTAATAACACATATTTAGGAACCATTTTAGTGATACAAAAATCATCCGAAAGATTTGGAGTAGGGGTACCTTAGGAATTTTTTAGCAAACAACACTAATAATACAAAAATCATCCAAAAGATCTGAATATAAAACATTTTTAATGTTATATTATTTATATTTTTAAAAAAAAATTATTTATCAGGTACTAACGGGTACATAACAGGTAAACAGGTAAAATACCTGTTTAGACACGAAATTTAACAGGTATATTCGTGTCTACCTGTTTCATACACGAAACCTGTTAAGGCCATACCCAATACCTGTTAAGATCGTGTAGGTTCGTATCGTGTATTCGTGTTCGTGTCTAAAATTGCCGGCCCTATAACCTAATTCGACCATCGAACCTATCATCTCTAATACAGTAATACTACTGACAGTTTCACTTGGTGTTTTCATGATTCCTCTAACACATCTCATGTTTAACGATTTGAATTCCTTAATCTCAGTCTTTTACTTATATTTATTTTGAAAGCCAAGTTGTTTATATTACTTTCATAGTATATGTTTACACGTTAACTAATTAATGCATATGTTTATTCTTTTTAAGGTTAACTTGTATGACTAATTCAACTAATTACATGACTGCATCTAGACGACTCTTACACTTAAATATTGTTATGCTGTTGTTACCGGTGAATGCAAGTAATACAAATAAAGCTAAACCCAATAATATTATTAGTTATATTAATATTAATAAATTCATTTCATAAAAATGTTATTATCTAATGAAGGATTATTAAATTAAAAGAAAAATCATTCTATTTTAGTTAAAATATTAAAATCATTTTACAGTCATTTAATTCGATTAGTTAGATCAAGAAGGGAAGAAAAGACAAGACAGAATTATTAGGAGTCATAAAGCAAGCAGATATCCAATTTCTACTCCAACTATTTGTTAAATAACCAGCAGATGTTACCGCATGCGGGCCAACGTTGAACAAAATAATGTGATAATTTGTTCAAATCTCGTAAAAATAGATGAAGATTTTTTGTTTAAGTTTCACATGTGATAAAAGTTAAAGAGACAGGGGTGGTGTTTTCAGATGTGTCAGGTGTTTTTTTCTTCTAATGTGTGTTTTCTTTTAAGGATGGTATCACATTTCATACTTGAGTAATGGAGATGAACAGGATGGACCGGTGACCCGCTGGTAATTAATCCAATTAGATGTTAAAAACATATATTACAACATAGAAAAGAATATTTATAGTTATAAGTGGTTTAATTAATAAAATATATGATTGTTTAACCAAATTATTGAGGTATGGTTTTCATTCAAATATAGAATGTAAAGATAGATCTATACATTAGAGATATATCTATACATTAGATCTATACATATTAATACAAGATTAACTTTGGTTTCATATGGTTTTTTCTAAGGTGTGTACATAAGATATGTCCGCATGTCATTACTACAATAAAGCTACTATTTTAAACAAAAATAAAATTAAACTTTTCAAACTTAATCTTAATTTTAAATTTTTATTAAAAACATTATATACCAAAAATCAATTAAGTTAGACTTTACAAAATTATTAATATTTTATAAATATATAATTTTTTATTTAATATGATAATAATATCCTAATAGTCAAAAACTAATTTTTTTAATAACTGAAACTTAATTTTAAAGTTTACATATACGATAGATTGAATTAAAAATATTAAAATTATCACTGAAAAACACCTTTGGCCTTTTATGAAGAGACAGAAAACGAAATGATAGTGAAGCACTATAAAAAGTGGATACTTTTTTCCTTCTTTTATTTTATTTTGTTTTTTACCTAACATACTTGTCTGGTTGTCTATGATAACAAAATTAACCTACAATATTCTAGTTTGATCATCGTAGAGTTGGTGTACATTATGAAAGAAACAAAACTAATTATACAACAGCATACAGATAATCCCTTATAAATCACAATAACAACAATCTCCAACCGAAAATCGAAAGAATTGATAATATTACAAAATTCAACCATCAGGTGTATAACAGTAATCCATCGTAAGAAATCAACAAGTAGTTAAACAAACACCTAATCGAAATAAATCAGAAACCTACAAGCACGTACAGATTAGATGTACAGCAACAACACATGATCTATAGTCGATACAAAATTCAATCGCATACATACAAGGTGTATTTAACAATCTACAATTCAGTTAAGTGTGAAACACCTAATCGAAATCTCTAGAGTTTATTGCATCAACTGATCAAACTAAGTAAGAAATTAGTAAATTACAGGCTTATCTGTACCAGCATCCCAAACACCTCCTTCCTTAAGGTACTGCAAATACCTTGAGAACTCGGGTTTAGCAGTCGCTTTCTTCTTCCGCTTCCTCTCGAACAAGCTGAACAAGGGGTGAACTTTGCTCACCTTCTTCACTTGCTTATCGATCACATCGACTTTTGGCGGTTTCTGTTGCATCATAATTTTCAACGGATGATCACCGAAGAAGTTGGCTGGCAGCGTGGTGGATCGGAGCATCTTCGGGTCGGATTGTTGGCCCGAGGATTCGTCGAATAGTTGCTCGTAGCCGCGGTGGTGTTTTCGCGTGCTGATGGATCGAAACATGGCTGATGAATTGTGTTGAGGGACAAGGGGGAGTTGGTGTTGGAGTTGTGAAGGCGTTGAAGATTTGAGGTTTTAAAGGCATGTGAAAGTGTTTTATTTATTTATTTTGGTAAACAAAATTCGGGATTTGTTCAGATGGTTCTTAGATTATTGTATAGCTTTCTAAAGTGAGGGTTGATTTGAATTTGTCTTTAAGAAATTAAATTATGATGTTTTAATATTTTAGAGTAAAATGATATTTTTGTCTCTTTAAGTTTTGTTAAAAGTATCATTTCAATCCAAAAATTTTTATTATCATTTCATTTATTATATTTTATCAAATA
This sequence comes from Flaveria bidentis, assembly GCA_018326385.1. NCBI lineage: Eukaryota > Viridiplantae > Streptophyta > Magnoliopsida > Asterales > Asteraceae > Flaveria > Flaveria bidentis. The sequence continues at coordinate 6,641 of BJCM01210201.1, read as the reverse complement.
TTGTTATTTTCATCCCCTTCGTTAACACCGTTACAACCTCCGTTAAATATAAGAGTATTTTAGTCTTTTCAATACCCTAATTATTCAGTTAAACAAATTAATCAATTAATATTCAACTAAAACTAAAAAACACATGAAACGACTAGTGATACCGGACGCTTCGATTTAAAAGATTTGATTAACTCTAACTATGTTATTCGATTGAGGTCTTATGTTGTCATGCTTTATTTGATTGAGATCTGCGAACGTGACAATAGTATACCTCCATCAAACAAAACGTGACAAAGTAGAATTCAATCAATACATTCGAACAAAACGTGAAGATTAATTGAAATCCCACAGCATATCCCAATCGAACAACATGGGTTAGAGTTAATCAAAGCTTTTAAATCCCGATCTCACTAATAGCATCATGTGTTTTTTAGTTTTGATTGAAAATTAATTGGTTAATTTGTCTTAATTGAATAATTAAGGTATTAAAAAAGACTAAAATATTCTAATATTTAACGGAGTTAGTGCAATAGATGAAGATGAAAATATTTGGTGAACTATAGTGATTAAAATGACATAAAAAATTTTTTGGATTGAAATGATAAATTCAATGAAACTTCAGCGACGAAAATGTCTTTTTACTTAATATTTTAAAAATCACAATAAAATAAGTGTGCCCTATACATATGTTAACTTGTTTGATTGATATTATTATCACATTGATCAAGTAATCAATTCAGTTATACTAAAATATATAACATAACGTTGTTGGTGAAAAGTAACGGTGTGCAATAGTGTTGCTATGTGCAATATATATATATATATATATATATATATATATATATATATATCTATATATATATATAGATATGTAACATCATGAATTTGCTTTTGTAAATGAATTATATAGCATTGATCTAGTAGTCAATCCGATACCTTATCATAAAAAGAAAGAGGGTGACTGAGAATGAAGACATGATAATATTGATCGTTGAAGGAAACTCTGATGGCAGATGCCAAACCTAACTTATTTTCTCAAAATTAAACACACTCTCGACAAGGAGTAGCTAACCTACTAATCCTAACACATAAAAAACCAAAATCCTTAAAGACTTGATTTGAGTTTTAACGAATATTCGCTAAAACTTACTTTAGTGACCTTGGTATCATTCATAGCCACTTTCACGACCTTAATGAAATACTAACACTCATTTGACATTATTTTCATACGTACCTCAGACATGTATTATTATCTTTAATTAATCATTTTAGCAAGTTATATGGGATTATACTTGGCTTCAAGTTAATTTCATTGTTGAGTCATTGCTTTGAAAACGACTGTGAGTTTGTGACATGTTCATCAATAGCCATGGCTTTAAAAATGATTGTGACATGTTCATTTCCATATTATTGATGTTCTTTAGTTTTGAATTTTTCTGCCTCCCTTTTCATTTTTATCTTTCTTTAAACTATAAAGCAAATATGATGTAATTAAGCATCAAAATCAAGGATTTCTAGAAAAGAATTGTAATTATGTGGATATATTCTTACAATAACAAGTTTAGTTTCAGCAATATACACCCAAATACTAGTTGGACAATAGGGTTTACTGCAAACCAATCAAAGATCCAACATTTAAAGCAAGTTGCTAGATGTTGATGTTATAAATTAAAACTATGTCAGCAACAGAAACCATGCAATTAATTTTTGAATTCTTGAAAGGATGGTTAGAAAAGAAATCATGAAAATTAATCTTTGGTATTCTGTTGCAATGAAAGTGGCTTTGACATCAAATAATGGCTCTAATAGATTTCAAACAGAGATTTAAACAATAGACAGGTTTAAAAACAAGTTAAGAAAAAACTAATACATGTCATTGTGATATTAAAACGACAATGAAGTTAGATCATAGATCTATACTTATTTGGATTACATGAATAGCCGATGATCATTTCTTCTTGACGGCAGACCGATTCCCTTGAACCCATTGAAAAATTAAAGGTTGATAAAAGTATTTACGTTAACCCTGGCCCGGAAGTTGTGCATGAATGTAACTTACAAGTAATAAAATAATAATAAAGTTTCAAAAGTTTTGTATTTTTCCTTAAGTTGGATCATTAAACCATTAAATCGAGTCAATATCAAACTTTCTTATTTCAGAAAGTAATGGAGGAGAAAAAAATACTATATTAAAAACAAAACATGTTAATTATATTAAAAAAATAAAAATTTTACCTAATATCCACGTAATCGTTCCACATCGTTATAAAAAAAAGAAAAAAAATTTTCCAAACTGAAACAAAAAGAACATGTGAAAAAACATGTTAAAGTTTATAATTCAAATAAAATATGAAAGTTGAGTAACTTAATTAGAACACTTTGTAAACTTAAGTTGTTTAATTAAAACACTTTTAAAACTTACTTGCTATTTTACAAAGTTACCATTTACATATGAGTTATTGGATTTTAACAATCTCAACTTTCATCTATTGCCCGAGATTAATTTGAAATCAGAAACTGTTTACAAACACTTTTAACTTTGAGTTTATTTTCCTATAAAGACCCCTTACTAAATGTGAGTTAATATTTATTAGTTTTTTTTATGAAATGAAGCCAACTTTGAGTATTTTTCAATTCCGCCACTGCCCAACCTTTATTAGGTCTATTTTTTGATGTCTAGCTTACATCGTCACCTCAAATTAGAGATTAACAAATTTCTTAGTGTTTTGACCATATAAGTTTTTCAGGTAATAAAAAAACTAATGGTGTTAATTAGTAAAGAATCATTGAAAGAAAATAAGCTCAAAGTTTAAAATGGCCGTAAATATTTTCTAAGTTTGAATTAATCTCGATCGATAAATGAAAGTTAAGATTATTAAAATCCAATAACACTTTACAAACAGGTAACATTTTCATCCAATTGTATAGGAGTTTTTAAATAGCTTCCCTCTTGTTTTATCAAGAGGCTCTTATTGCTTTTTTAGTTTATTTAATACTATTTACCTTTAATAAATTCTTTTAAAAAAGTCGGACGTTTAATATTTTTGTTCGATCTATGTGTTTGCCCTTTGTATTTATAATCAATTCTGAACGCTTGTATATCTCACTAGTTTTTATGATTCTAAGTTCCTTACCGACCGTACACATCAACTTGCGTCCATGTTGCACCTTACACAATATAAAACACATATTAAAGTGTATTAGATCAAAATTTTCTTTTCATATTCAATATCATATTTGTACCTTATTTATTACTTATGTTTATTTAATATAATGAAAAAAAGATTTAGTTTTACATGATACACCCATATATTGCTATCTAAAACTCAATATCAAATAACTCCATTTAGTAATCTTTGTTTAAAAGTTACATAAAGTTACCTATAGAATATAATTTTTATACGGTTGTCAACTCTAAGAGTTTTGACATAGCCGAAAGGATCTTTGGCCGACAATTCTTTTGGATTGGTCCAACTATCGAGCAGAATAAAATTAAATAACGTCATAGAACTCGACTTTTGACAACTTCCTGATATTGTTGAGAAGGTAAATTAAACTAATAATATATTAGTTTACTTTTGACAACTTCCTTAACATTTAGATATTTGACTTGAAGATGCCGTTCGAAAAAAATTTGACTTGAGGATTATTGAGGGAACAATTTAATTAGCCCCTATGCAACACTTGGCCGGGTTTTATTTCTTATATAGACCTATTATAAAATTTTAATAAACATACAACATTATATCTAAAGAAATTAAAATGTTTCGGTTTCGGCCGGTTTTACACTACTGGTTTGGTTTGTGTATAAATGACAGACCAAACTGTTTATGGCGATTTGAGTACTTTAAAACCAACGAACACAAATTACATCTATTATCAATTTGTGTTCGTCCTTCGCCTCTCTCCTCCATGTCATCACCAACTTAACTATGAATATCACCAGGTCTCCTTTGAATGATAATGATCTTAATGATGTCGGTCTAACAATCACAAAACTGTTAGACCGTCACCAATGGTAAAATAAAAAAAACATCAAAAAATATGTCTAGTAAGTAGTCACATCAGAATACCTTTTATTTTTTAAAAACCTAAAAAATCTCTCCAATAACAAAACTTAAAAACACCTAAAACATTGCTACATCATTATTATCTTTTACATTTATTTTTTAATATCTATCTTATATATTAATATAAAATATTAATACAATATTTATATGTCTTTTGTTGGATGGAAATTTTAAAACTTTAAAAATTTAAAATATAAAAGTTAAATACTTTTTAGAGGAATTTTTTAAAATATTAAAATTTGAAATTTAAAATTTAAATTTAATAAATAACAATTTATTGTAATAAAACTAAAAATTATATTTACTGTTCAGGCACATAAGCACTGTTCAGACGCATAAGCACTGTTCCGGCATACTGTTCAGGCACTTGGGCACTGTTTAGGCGTATGAGGTTAACTTGAAACGCCTAACAGTTAAATTAATATTGATAAACTAAATATTTTATTAATATAAATATATTATTTTTTATAATATTAAAATTCAACTATGGTCCACCTCTTAAAATGTCAGATGGTTTTTTGTGCTCATCTCCATGAACTTCTACCTTAAAAAACAAACCCCAATGGTTTTTGATTTAAAAACGAATGATGTGATGGTTTTAAGGGCTAAAAATGCCCTATTAGAGATGCTCTTAGAAAGGGGGAGAGAAGAGGGGTGAGGGTTTTTGCTTTTTAATTTATTAATTTACTATAATGGTAACTTTATAAAATAATAATCAAGTGTTAAAAGTGTCTTAATTAGTTTACTCAAGTTTAAAATGTATTTCAATTAGGTCATCACACTTTCATGTTTATTTAAATTATAAACTTTAACATGTTTTTATTTTTGCTTCGGTCGGGACTTTTTTTTATTCTTATGTGGAACATTGGCGTGTATTTTAGATATTTTTTAAAAATTTAATATAATTAACATATTTTTTAGTTTTTTAATGTAATTACTTACATTCAAATTTCAACTCTCATATTTTTCCATTCATTACTTTCTTGACATAAGAAAATTAGTATGATGACTTGATTTAATAGTTTAGTAGTTTGATTTAAGGAAAATATGCATGAACGACCTAATTGAAACACTTTTGAAACTTTGATGCTATTTTAGGACATTTTCCCATTATATTATATGTTAATTACATAAATATTACGTGAACGTTGTCAAAAATATATATTGGTCATTTCATATTAACTTAATATATTTTGTTAATAAAAATTGCTGTCGGAACCAAAACATGCTTCAAATTGTTAAGTTTTAACGAACTAACAATCCTAAATTTCTATAGATAATTTGATAAATACGTTTTTTCCTTTGAACCTCATGAACACACACATTTTAAACCACAAAAGAGTTTTCATCATAAATAATAGTATATAATGTTCCAAACATCTGATAATTGAATTGACTAGCTTTTTCTAAATAAATTTTCGAGTCATATATATTTTTTATCCTAAAATTCTCATCTTATTAATGATTTCATGTGAACTGAAATGAATGTAACTTTGTTGCTATACCTATTTAACTAAAAATATATAACAAATAAACTTATTTTAGCATATATAATTGCAAAACTATAAAAAACATGGTTTTCAGCTATCAATTATACACATCAAATATATAATATTATCTCATATTACATAATTTCGAAAGATTATATATAGTTACCAACTCCCATTAAAATAAACTCCTTAGGACCTTGAAAGTTGAAATCATTCTGAATAACAATTTATATTTCTTTTGATAAAAGAATTAATTAAAATTTTTGGGGCCATCTGTTTGGACTTTCACAACAAGCAAACATCAAGAAGAATTCTTGCAAAATAAGTCTTGACCGCGTATCAGTAATCTACAACCTGGGCAACTGAATAATAAAATTAACTTTTTTCTTTTCTAAGAACCAATAACTTGCATCAATTTCTAATATATTTATGAGTATTTTTTTTATATTATATAGAATGATTGTAAGTGATTAGAGTAGTAATTAAGAGAGAAAATTTTACGGTTCATATGTATATTTAATATGATACTATATATCCCTATTAGTTTGTTAATATTTTTTTAAATTGATTGTGAGTGGATATAAAGAAAATATAATGACAAGAGTACAAAATATATTATTTAATTAAAAAAAGATTAAAAAAATAATGATTTTTAATGTAATTATAAAATTAAGAATAATGAATCTGATTTGAATGCTTTATATACTTAATTCTACATACTTGTTCGTCCTTTTGAGTTTAAGTCCTGCCTAAAATAAAGAAAAAAATTGTTTCAGGATAGGTTAAATCCTTTCACACCTAAATTGAGTTTATTTCCGAGAGTGATCTTAGGTTTGAGGTTGATAGGGACGGATCGATATATGAAATTCCCTTCGGGGACATACCAGCCTAGTGCCCTATGATTTCATACTCAAGTAATAAAAATGATTAGTGATGTAGTGACCCGTCAGTGATAATTAGCCGTTCAAATAAAAAAAGACTTTTTCGTTATAAGATTTATATCTTTAACTTTACAGGGAGGGACAATTTACCAAACATGTTGACAGCCTTAGATCTATACTATGTTTTTCTAATGACGAAAAAAGAGCCC